>CM046863.1:35503449-35665460 GCA_025617745.1 Heliocidaris erythrogramma | reverse complement strand
TTCAAAAGTTGATCTTAATTGAAATTGGTAGAGTATTAGTTTATTCTTTAAATTGATAAATATTTTTTTTATATTTTATTGACGGTTAATATGGAATTTTGGAACATTAAAGAGTGTCCACTCTCTTTATTTTGCTGAGAGTATTATATTCTACGATAAAAATGTGTATACATACAATTAATGCATTTATGGCGTAAATAAATGCATTAACTGTGTGTATACACTCTTCGTTTGGTGCTTGTCTACGTCACCAAAATGGCAATACGTGTAATATAAAAGAAAATAATCTTAACACCAAATCATTCAGAAATGAAAACTATTACATTTTAATCCTATTTCAAATAGTTTATATAAATCACACATGCGTCTGTAAAAGTGCTAAAGGGTCTGAACAGAAAATACGGGTAGTATTCATGACGCCCAGCACCAAGCAAAGGTGATCGTGATTTACTAACATCGGATATGTACCTGGATGCTTTACCCCTGGGTCAAGAGATATATTTGTCCATCCCGCCATGAATAGACGACGGTGGGAAAACAGTGGACTTACAAGATCTAAACACTGATTAAGTCCCCTTATCAATGGCGGGGATGTTCAGACCCAAAGGGGATTTATCAATGTCTAAATAGATCAATTACAACTAACTCAACTTTGTAGTATAACGGTGAACCCACACGATATTTTATTATTGGATGAGGTTTATTTAAGAATTTCTCAGACTTGTCGTCATCAATTGATGGAATTCATCTGATTTCCAAAGGATGTCGCCGCTATTTTGACGCCCAAGGTGATCCGCCCCAGCTTCCCAAAACAAAACAAACAAACATCCCTAAAGAACGAACTAGGAAAAATCAAACCAAATCAAGGATAATTACTGTATAGAATATTGTTAGTGAATGGAATATTAATCAACTCCAAAATTTGACCATATTATTATTTCCTTCCAGTTAACGTACATGTATATTCAATTTTTGAATAATTGTCCATACGAAATTGAGTCATTCTATGGACCTACCCTTAATTTTATCAGGATTTAGAAATGCAGCAAACGCTTTTTCGTATCTTTTATTTTCTTCGCCTTTCCAACATAACATCCGGTACTCGCTGTGGAACGTTATCTCTGACACAATAAAATACTCTGCACCTCTTGCCAGCTTCTCATCAAGAAGGATAAAAAACATTTCACTTCATCTTACAAATAATATGGTTTAAGAATCTTCCCAACCCTCCATTGGGTCTCTCCCTCTCTTCTCTCTGCTTCTTAGTGAATACATCTCTTCTCCGTACTCATTTATTTTGCACCTCCATCCTTCCCTCTTTTCCCTCATTCTCCCTCGTTATTTCTCTCTTTTTCCTTTTTTTTTTCTTTTTCCATCCAATTAAGCTCAGGTCTAGGAATGTTATCTTTTTCTTTTTTTGTATGTAGTTATTTTTTAAATATATTTATTATGTAATATTACGTTTCATCTTACTAAGGGCACCCTCGCCTCAAGCTTTTACTTTTTAGAGGTGTGTCTTGCAACTATATGTACCACATGAATGTGTATTATGTCGTATATTTTAAAAAAACACATGTACAATATTTCGCTCAGTTATTACTTTGTACACTTATATTGAAAAGTTGGAAATAAATGTCTTCAAATTGAATTTTCTTTTCTCTTCTCGCATGGCCAGAAACTCGAATTAAAATTTGTGTTAACGGCAAGATTCATCTAAAACAAAATAGGGGGGGGGGCAGAATTTTTTTTAATCTGTATTAGAAAATGGTTGATAGCGCTGCCACAATTCCCTTAACATTTACTTTATCATAATAACTTACTGTGAAGTACAGTATACGAAAATACTATTTCACGAATCTATGAAATTCACGATTTCCACTCATCCTTCTCCCAATGTATCTTCAAGATAAAATAAAACTTCATACTTCAAACATCCATTAACAAAATAATGTAGATACATGAACATTGATTTGTATATAATAATACAAAATCGAGGTGGATATAACTCTCGTCTTACTCATTGCGTATTCACGCATTTGCAATTGCAATAAATGTGTAATTTGGTTTTTACAGACGTGTATCAGTCAGATATGATTATTTATGTCTGGGGACCGAGCTTTAACGTCACCATCCGAAAGACGTGACTCAGTCTCGAACCTGGGTCCGCTGAATCAGTTTATAACTTCCACTGTTAGCTGGATTACAGGCGCACGCCACAACGCCCAGTTATTTGCAATAAACAAATTTGTTGTGATTTTTATGCAGGTCCCCAGGAAAGAACAGTGTTTGATTTTCAAACGGGGCTATTCAATTGTTTAGTTAAAATAATGATATCAATTCTTTACCTTGTGTAATTTAGTAATACATTAGACCCTGTCTACAAAAGTTTGTCGCCAGAACGTATATAATCATAATCGTGTGTAGATTCAATACTGTCTTTTATACGGATTTCAAATAAAATCCGATTAAATGAAAATCTTTGCCATATGTTACAATGTACAGTAATGAAGTAATGGTTCGACATGGGGATGAAGAAGGCTTGCACTTAAAAAAAAGATTTTTGACCAACTCACATAGTGTGCCAATTAGTTTCAGTATGCTCCCCTCTTTTTAAGAACAAGGGAACCCCTGTCTGCACCTGGCATGACACCATTTTATCTTTAAAAAAAAAGATTATAACTACGAAAAAAGAGAAGTCAATAGTATTATTTTAGATAATTAAAGTATGTTAAAAACACATAAGTAACGAAAACTTCGTTTTGGTGATAATAGTCAAAATTGACTGATTGCCATATAACACTAATCAACAACAACAACAACAGCAACAACATTTGCCCCCCCCCCCCATTTCAGAATCCTTGATATGTTACGGTAACGTATATTACACACCCGAGGTTTCCGTGTACTACGGCTACACAATGCTATTGAGGCGATCTGTATTAAATTGAATGAAGTTCAAATCAAATTCGTACCTTGCCAAACGTAGCAGCACAGGCAGGTTCCAGACTCTCCTTTCTACAGAAATCCAAATAATGTGAGTATAGTATACATCGTGGCAAGCATACTCCATCACATATACAGTAATTCTCTTCCAACCTATAAGGAAGAAAAGGAGACAAATGCAATAATATTCTCGAAGGATCAGCAATGAAGTTTGATTCTAAACAGCAGTAATAGACAAAGCACTGTAATCGTCTTCCTAATCGCCTTCCTCATCACGTCAAAATTTTGTATTCAGATGAACTGTAACTACAAAAAAGATTGGGGAGCAGTTGACCCATAAACTATACGGGAGCTGTGGTCAACCGGTTAACATAGTTAAAGGATTATTTGAAGACAGTATCAGAAGACATCTCCACCCCCAACAAAAAAATGTTGCTTTGGTTCTTTATGGCCAGGAGGCAGGGCATCAGCGAAAATACAATGTGGCCTCAATTTGTCGCTTGATGACTTAAAATTTAAACATTGCTCCATTATAGGACCTACATTAACTGATTAAACATATTTTAGAGAATTTGTTTTAGGTAAGAAAAATAAAGAAGTGAAATAAAATACGAAAGGCCAACTTACCATTGCAGTGTTAAGGCCGTTTGTTTCTTCTTATCCTTTACCATTTGAGCTACAGTCTTTTTACCAATCGTTTTCTTGGTGTCGTCTTTTAACTCTGTCTTGTGTGTTTCATCTTCGTTTTGGTTCAGTCCTTCTTTCTTTCTCACTCCACTGTCAATGACATCATTGTCGACTTCAAAATTATGTTCGTCGTCGGAGGAAGATTCTGCAGATTCGCCTTCTGTGTACAGATAATTTGACAACGGTTAAGAGTAATAAATAGATCCAATTAAAACTGATGAGAGAGAGAGAGGGGGGGGGGGGGAGAGAGAGATACAGGATGAAAAAAGACAGAGGGAGGACGAAGAGAGCAGAGAGAGAGAGAGAGAGAGAAGAGAGTGGAGAGGGAGAGGAAAGAGTGAATAGTTAAGAGGGGAGAAGGGAAGAGAGGAAAAGAGGGAGAAAGAGAGGGAGAAATGGGATCGGGGATATTCTTTAGCATTTGCAGGGATATTATCTTTATCACTGTTTGCTGGGTAAAAATAAGAGTTGTTTGATTATGCTTTGATATAATTTTATAATTGATAATTTAATTAATTCTGATCCACATAAAATCAATCGTGGAAAAAATCTTTTTCTATCAGCAAAACAGAAAGCAACAAGTACATAGTCCAGTACAACAGTACAATGCAACATAACATACATGCAAAGACAATTACACAAAGAAATTCTCTGCATGCATCAATTTTGCCAATCAATTTGCCCATTAATTTTTCATTCATGTTTGCTATACTGAAGTGTTAACTTGTATCTATTTCCTCTTTTATCATCTGTTCAGTCTATTTCATTTTATTGCTTTCTGATTCGTTCATTTCAGCTTCTCCTTCTCATCATCCTTTCCTTCTCCCCATCATATTTCTGACTATAATGTTCATACATAACTAATCACTGTGTTTAAATGTATTTATGTTAAAGGGGATAGTAGTTTTAGAGTTTAACAGATATACCATGAATTGTGTCAAAAGAGTAATTCCTTTGTTGTTGTTTTCTAAATTTCGCAGTAGCCTGGGGACAAATGCAAAAAGACACTTCAAAGCTTTGTCCACAAGGAATATTTCACTTGATCCTGCTGGCCAACACTAATCATGCAGGGGGTTCGAGTCTCGAAAAGTGAATAGTATTTTTAGAGTTTAACTGAAGATATCTAGACTTTATCAAAACTATACTCCTTTTATATTTCCACAGTTTCCTTAGTTAGGGAAAGTTCATTTCCATGGGAACTGAAGAGAAAGCTTGTGTAGTTGTCCTCCATCGAAGGGAGAGAGAGGGGAACACAAACGCACACACGCTCAACCCCTCCCTGAAGACAGCAAAATCAGATATTGATAGATGGGGAGAGAGAGAGAGAGGGGTGGGGGAAGAGAAATGTGGGGAGGGAGGGATGGAGAAAGTGAAATGAGACATCGGAAGAAAGAATTCAAATTTTCTTTATAAAATTATATCATCATATGCATCTAAGAGCTATAAAGATGCACCTTACAGAGTTCATGACGATGTTTTCAGATTTTCTGGAAGATGACTCATCTAAGAATCTACAAATAAATGTTAATAAAGCCTCATAATGGCCGTGGGTTTGGGTATCTTGTTAGATAACTGATCCTGGTCACACTCATTAAGCTAGAACAAAGAAAGATGAACGCCTGGTAATAAACTCGGGAACACTATCAGATGGGATGGGATGAACAACGCTTACCGCTTCAATGTTAATTTCTCTAGGGCAAAAATTAGTTAAGGTGTAATTTGACCAGCTTTTCTTCTTCAAATAATTGTGCAACACCAGTAATTTTTATTAATAGATTTTCGTAATATAGAATATCATGTATTTTAAAAGAATTTTCATGGCCAAAATACCATCAAATTTGATGTTTAACCTTTCAAAATGTCAATTTAAAGATGTTCATGCTTCTTTTCCTCCTGGCATCATGACGATATGGAACCCCCCACCCCCCCCCCCCCCCAAAAAAAAAACAGATCGTGAACATGTCGCCTTTTCGTTCATGCATCTGGTCTATTTCAAGGCTCTGAATAAATAACACCAAAACGCAAAATGTGCATGGCCAAATGTTCTGAATGGGTTAAATGATCATGTTCATGTTTACTTTTCATGGGGAATATTCTGCTTCGATCTTCCATTTCAAAGTTGCTTAGTCTTTTTTATACGGAAAATACGCATTGGTTTATTAAAAATATTAAATAAGAATTACCTTTCAAAAATATTTAAGGTTATCTTATGTATTTTATTTTATTTTATGTTATGTATTTTAATTTATGCACAAACATAAGATATATTAACGCTCAGCAATTAAAATGCTTATTACTCGGGTTCCTTAAAGTCCGAAATAAATTTAAACAAGTCAACTATAGTAGTCCAAATTCATCTAAAGTGCTTTTACTGTTAGTGTTGTTTTAGTTATTGTTTCCGAATTACAGTCTGAGATATGCAAAATAAAATGAGCGATTTCAATTTTATATTGACATATACTGACATGAGACATACCATTTACTATTATTATTCATTTTGTTTTTACTTGACGTTTACTACTTTGTTAGGAAATATGCAGTCTTGTCATAGAAAATAAATTTAGCGTAAATACATAAATAAAATATTTGCGAGTTTATACCACTGATATAAAAATTAATTTAAGTCCTAAAATTCCTGCGAATATTTAATTTGATTTATGTATTTTTCCGTTTCAATATAAAACATGCATGGTAAGTTCAGTGACAATGTAATAAGTATGTACACCACAGGAAGATGAATGTACCGAGAAGCCAACATAAAATGAAAAGAAAAATAAAATCATTATTGACCTGAAACATATATATAAGAAAATATTATGAGAAACTGAAAATATGCAATATTCGATGGGTTCCATGAGGTAGAATTGTAAGAGGAATCTAATGCATTTAACTTCTGATTATTGTGATTCTTATTGTTTTTTTCGTGGTACATCAACAAAATTGTCTTGCATAACTAAACTTGGAGTTGAACTACGAAAATACGGCTCTCAACAAGGTTGCAAGAGATTGAATGTCATACAATCATGCTTCGAATAGATTTCGTTTTAATTTAAAACACAAAACTAAGAGAGCAATGAATCGAATTATTCGGGAAGCGCACAGGCTACAGAAGCATGATTGGCAAAAATGGCAAAAATGACGTGGAGAGTTTCTTGACTGATATTTGGTGGTAGTCTATCATCAGCGTTTGTTTTATGTGATCGGATTGGGGGAGGGGTGGAATAAGATATTTATGCGGATCAAAAACATAATATGCAACGAAGAAGGAAGATCATTTAAACAAAGGAAAAATTAATAACTGTGAATTTTTCACGATTGTTTCTGGTATGAAAGGCTTACCGCTCATGTTACTTGGGTAGAGCTTTTTCTTCGCGGGATGTTCTCCATCCACAACTAATTTGATAACGCTCATCGACCTCTTGCTTGCCATGCTAGCCCGTTAAGCCCCCGTAAGATTTTCACACCGTTCCGCCAAACCTCCGACAGCTACTTCACTCCTCTCTGTGGGCGGACTTAGTCGTATTTGAAGCCTTGAGTACCGGGGAACTATCGGGGAAAGAAAGACAAACAGTTGGGGTAGTCAATGATTAGCCATAATTGCTCCAAGGCTCTTCATGTGAGGACCCATACAAGGCTATTGACACAGTATTTCATGTAACGGTATACGGTTTGTCGTATAGTACATGATTCTGTGATCTCTTTACCGTGTACGTAACGGTATTGAAGGAAATCGTCGTTTATGTAATACGGTTGAAGATTTGCTAATCTAAATTGTGCATTTCTTTGCACGATTTACACATTTCAAAGTCACTGTAAACGCTTTAAAAAAATAATTTCCCATTTTTTGCACTGTTAAAACTATATTGTTTGTTCTGTATTCAATATTGCCTTAAAAATAAGAATCTTATTTCTTTCAAGACAGAAAGAAAAGAGCAGTAAATTCTGCTTTAAAAAATGTAAACGTGACATTACATGTTAAATCTATTAATTAGTATTATAATAGTTACAATGTGCCCGACCTATATATACAAAAAGTTTATTAGATGAAAGTTAGATGATAATGTGATAAGGAGGCGAGTCAAAGACCAGGAAGGTGTTCCACCTCCCTGCACAGACAGAGACATATATACACACATATATATGTAACAATAAATTATGCAATTGTTATAGAGAGAAACTATTTTCGAATTTTCGCCTATAAGCTGGAGTTTGCAATTTAATGTTAGTATAATATTTATGAATTACCTTTATGCAAAGTACAGAAAAGAAGAGGGAGTAGTCTGCGCAGAAAGGAGATAAAACAAAGAAAAAGGCTATTAATATGTACATATATATATATATATATATATACGTATGAAGAAAAGTACACAACTACGTGTACCCGACAAGCCTGTTTCGTAGATCTCTCCACTCTTCAGGGGTGGAGTGGAAAGATCTACGAAACAGGCTTGTCGGGTACACGTAGTTGTGTACTTTTCTTCATATGTACTTATTAGCTCTACATTATGTATTGAGCACTGTTTAGTACCGAAAGTCGACCAATCCTGACTTATATATATAAAGAATAACAAAATGTAAGCTCTGTTTCGGAATTGTAAATATAGAGATGAGAAGTAAACAAGTAAATAAAAATTCCGTTAAACTCAGAAGTTTTCAAACTTTCGGCCATGGGCCTTCATCAGGAAATGATGAAAATTTATTATGTGTCAACAAAGAGAGCGCAAAGCGCAAAAGCGCACCAGGCACCATGCATACTGGCGCAACCATGGTGGAGAAAGCTGAAAGAGAAAAGAGAGAAAAGATGACGTAACAAAACGTCATAAAGAAACCAAGGGAAAGTAAAGAAGAAGAAGAAAAAAGCAAGAGAGAAGTGACGTGAAAAACACGTCAAAGAAATGAAGAAAAGCACAGAAAAAGAGGCAGAGAGAAAGGGGGGAATAGGCGAGAGAGAGAAGGGAGGAGTAAGAGTAGAGAGAGTGTAAAAGAGATAAACGGAGGAGAGAGAGAGAGAGAGAAAAGACTGAAAGAGGTAAAAAACAAACAAACAAAAACACCAAGCAATCAAGGAGAGAAGACAATTAAGACATCTCTTCTCTCGCGCTCTTTTTTTGACACGTATTACATTTTTCATCATTTCCTGGTTAAGGCCTATGTCTGAGAATCTGAAAACTTCTGAGTTTAATGGAATTTTTCTTTACTTGTTTACTACTCATCTCTCTCTCTCTCTCTCTCTCTTTATATATATATATGGGATAAAAATCGTGTACAGGCACATTGATTTAGGGGCACTTTAACATGGAAAGATTACTTTTAACGCATATGTTTACTGTGAAACTAAAACAACAATGGGATGGGGCATGTTTCAGCATAACCATCTTTCACCGTCGCCTGTGCATATCAATATAATCATTTTTAGAGCATGGATGGCATAAACTTCTTCGACCTTACGTAAAATGGTATAATCACGTACCTCGTAAATTGGAAAAAATAATGGTGCATGTGCTAACCCCCCACGTGTATTATAATTTATATACAGTTACACACTCATTCTCAGAAGGTTCGACGTTGTAAAAGCGGAATAATTAGGCACCTAACTTGGGAAATACTGGGGATGGAGGCATGTGCTGACCCCACCCCACCACCATCTCGCCCTCCAATCACTCTTCGAGCATGAATGGACGAAGTCGTAAAGCATGTTAAAATGAACTCACACGCATCACAAGCATCAGGTATAAGTGGACTAATCGTAGAGTTCGGAAGCGTAAATTGCTTTCACCTCACCCTGATATAAGAGCAAGACATGCCATGTGCTTCTCATAATACATCTATTACATTCAAGCACATCTATAGAGTGACCAAACGATCTTTTCAGGATTCTTGGAAATCTTTTTGGCGTAGACGTTTTTGAAGCACCTTGTATTTTGGCACAGAGAAAAGCTTATTTTTCCTTGAAATTTCAAAGCGCTTTTTCCTCATTTTTAAATTTTGAAGTTATGAAAAATGTTTGTATCATGACGAATAATATAAAACAAAATCATTATAGAAAACTCATATGATGGGATATTAATGGTGGCACACTACTGAGGGTTAACAGCTAGTCCCCATCCTCCACCCTCCCCTCTATACCCAAGCTTATACTCTTTGTGTGTGATTTCTTAATATTTGTTCCTATGTGCCTCAGCGATTCTTCTTAAAGGTTGACTAAATTAGAGAGAAAACGGGTGCTCTTTCCATGTAGTTTTGCCTTCTAATCACGAATCTGCCAATTGATTGTCCAAATTATGTCTTGTTTTGGCGAAAAAGGGGGAAAAGTAGAGGTTTTGGGACCGTTCCTTAAAACTCGTGAGCTGATTGGCTAACCCCCAAGTGACGTATGAAAAGTAAGAGGCACAAAATCTGCAGGCTGCAGCATATAATATTGTACACAGAATGCGGTATTTGACCCCTCTGTTCAACAGACAATTTATGAAAAAAGGAAATTAATTAATATAATCTTAGGAGTGAATAATCATTAGCAATATATTTTCTACAAGATCAGAAAACGCTTTTGCCCAAATATACAGCTCTTGTTTTGTTTTTAGCTTTTCTTTTGAACAATGTTCTCATCCATCTGAGCTTGCCGAACGAAAGTTTTGCATTGGTCATAAACGCGTGCACAGCCGTTTTATGGTCTGTATGTACAATGTCCTACACATCTTTAGTACGGCAGTGACTATGTTCCCCTCGTACATAGCGACTGGTGAACGCTTTTGTTTTGTTTATTTCACTTACGGTTTTTTTTTTACTTCGCTTTATATAGTACGTTAGTACTGACTTAGATTTTGGCTGAATTCGAGTAACTTATATAGAGAGAGGAAAAGTGCCCGCGATTCCGAGTTGGAGGACTTTTCTGAGCCATGCAGATACGAACTCTGATTTATCAGATGATTTATCAGACCCCGAAGGCAAAGAAGCTCGAGTGGCAAGGGGAAATTCGACCATATTATGTTTGAACCCCTCGCAGAATACGGTGAAGGGCCGTGGCCGGGTGAAGTAACTCCAGGGAGCTCCAACGCGTTGCAGCTCCCTGGAGTTACGGGTGAAGTAGACCGAAAATTCTGTCTCTCGTTCGTTAGGTCGTCTAGCTAACGAGCGAGAGACAGAATTTTCGGTCTACGGGTGAAGCTGCTGCAGCTGCTGTCGTTGAAAAACAGATTGCAGGACTTGACTCCAAGTCTGATCGTTGGAATAGCTGAATCTTTTATAGCTAGCTTATCCTTCTCTTCATGCCAAATTCGGAATACAGGCCAGGATCCTCAAAATCATCTTCGGCAAAGTGATCGCTGCAGATTGTACTCCACTCACTTGGCCGGCCCTTGCCACTCTGCCCGCGTGAGCTTTACTATTGCGACCCACAATTTCCGTAGATTTTCATCTTTAGGAAAATGATGTAGGCTTACACCATCTTTAGGGGTCTTGCTACAGCCCGCAACTATACACCGATTAGGCATTATTGATGAAACTGTGTCCCAAAATCAAAGTTATTGTGAGGAATTAAACATACGCAATGCAAATGGTCGATGCGGTGAATATCATGCTCGGCACCGGGCTGGGCCTGCCGGGGGCCTCCGGGCGCGCACGGTATAGGTTAGTGGAATATTTTCCCTTACTTTTCATGCGTCACAGATCACGTGATCTCGATGTCGCTTCGATGGGTTTTTTTAGGGGCGGGGCTTATGACTGTGTAAATCAGCAAAAATGTACTTTTCAAATGATTATAAAATATGACTGAATGCATAAAAAATTGTGTGATGGATATTTTTTGGCTCCTGATGACACCTTCCTACGAAAAATGGGCAATTATTTTTTTATTTTAGTGACCCTTTAAATGTATATGCTTAACTGCTTGTAGTTCTGTGATTTCCTACTATTTTTCCTATGTGCCTCGGCAATTCTTATTAACATTTTGTATGCCTGAATTTAAAGTGTAAAACTAGTGCACATGAAATTATAATGAATGGCATAAAAGTCGATCTGTTTATTGGTAAATTCAATTCTAATGTCATCTCTTTCTCCCTGCATTTAAGGGAAAGTCCAATCTGGTATTCAGTTGATTTGAATAAAAGAAGAAAAATGAGAGAAAGAAATTGCTCAGTACAGAAAATCTCAAAAATTGTAATTTTCTTAGTTTTTGGTGAAAGATTTGATTTGTTTTCAAGCAGGTTATATATAAACACAGCTGATCAATATTTATATCTAAAGTGCATGCATGATTGAATATTTTCTTTAGAGAAAACGAAAATTAATGATTTTGGGGTACAGGGCAAATGGGAGAGGAACTCGCAAGATACGTCACCAGGTCACGGAGTTGTCAATTTGTGTTTGATTGATTACGAATTCAAAAATGCATAACTTTCTTATTTCTTCTCGCATTTTGCTCAAACCTTCACTGATCTGTTTCTTTAATTCCTTTGTTTCTTTTAAAATCAACTTGTAATAAGTATGGTCTTCACCTTTTAAACACGCTGGTTTATTTGAAAGTTTGTTCTAATCAAACCGTTCATCTCTTTCATTAACAATTTAACTACTACGTCAGATTATTTTCCTGTTAGCACATGCTTTTATATTGAATCTATATTTGTATGGGATCCCCCCCCCCCCCTCTTTTTATACTTAATAATTATGTTCTCTTTTCTTTGAGTTTTCTCCTTTTTCACTCATTTTCTACAGGAACCCCCGTATTTTACTGGACCACATTGTACCTATGTTCCATTCATTTCAACAAGGTGCTTCAGTACCTACCATGTGCCATCCGGCCGGTCATTAATCATTGTTTGGTCTGAAAAGCACAATGCATGTAATTACCATTGAACATGAGCTCTTAAATGATTAGACTAATCTGTTAATGAAGTGTAGAATAAAACTGCCTCTTCAAACTTGTTATAATTTTGTGTTACATGGGCTTAAAAATGGCCTTTTATTTCTTTAATTTAATCACTAAGAATTTTTTAGGCAAGACATAAATTATCTGACAAGCAAGACAAAAATAGCTTTCACATTTGAAAGGGGGTTATGCACTAAAGATGTAACATCTGGGTTTAAAGGAGGAGGGGGGGGGGGGGCATGTGTCTGTCCGGATGTGTCCCCCTCCAAATCAAACAAGGCTATACTGGGTCTTCGCATGTTTCGAAATCAAACATGATGGATATGTAAATTATGAAACATGAGATAACAAGACTTTCAAAAATTAATCGTAACTGAAACCCCTATATATAAAAAAGAACACTGTAACTAAATTCGAATATTCATTTATATTTTAAAAATTTTAATATATTTTGTGAGTATTAAAAAACATGCAAAATTAGAATGATCTTCAGTTGTATGATAATACTAAGAATACCTTTCCAATCTTTTAATTTAGTAACATGATCCTAAAAACCGAGCGAATGGTACAAGTTTACAATAGACAATGGGAAACGCTGATATTAAAGAAAAACACATCCATTTAGCAATGTTTTTTGTTCATTCATATACTCGTGGCTCTGTCGAATCAACCTCGTTTGTTTTTTCAAAGTAACATGTGTTTGCTTTCCGAATCAAGTATTCTCTAAATCAAACAAATCAGTGTGCATATCTTTTCATAAAGTCAACACTCGAATTAATATGATGGAGTGGTGTCGGGTCAGAAATGATGGAAATTTATGTACCAAAATTATAAACCCTTCAAGCATCGTGACTCGAGTAATACAAACACACCCTTTTTATAATGCACACATATTCTCTAAATAAATGTAATAATTTCTTATGTTTTTGCATACTCTAAAATTTATACTAAAATTATCTTAGTATTATTCCAATAATAACATTATTTTGTATACTATTGTAATTTAGCCTAAGAAACGTTATGTAATACTGTATTTACCGCACAGGGACTTGATCATATTCAAATATTATGAGGTATTATAGAAAATATCATTGTTACCATCGTTATTATTATTATTACTACTATCATTATTATTTTATTATGTAATTATGTAATTATTATTATCATTATCATTATCATTATCATTATCATTATTATTATTATGATTATTATTATATCAGATGATTTTCCGAAAATTCCGATCATAGAAGACTAAAATAGCCCTTATTTGGAACGAGATGTTTTGCTTCATTTTCGAGGACCAAGCCGACTCTCTGTCGCTTGAGGTCTTTAGGTTCCAGTTGTAGTTGGATGCATGCATAGACAGCACCTAAGATTTTTTTTTACTCGCACATTGTACATACCGGTAAGCACCTGCAAATAATTTGGACAGAATCTGGGGACATTCGTGCTTAGCTCCACATGCGCACACAACTCAGAGTGCGATATGTCTTCAGTACTCTGCAGCAGCACTTTTCCAGAGGAAGAGGAGAATGCTTAATGCTTCGTAAATTGTAATGTATTACTTGATTAAATACCAGAAAGAAAGTAAAAATATATTAATCAAATAGCTTAAGTTTCTTATGTTACCATAAGCGGCCTCTTAGACTGTTTTACAGACTTTGAGAGAAACGCGTCAACGTTTGTTTTGTTAATGGTTCCATGAAATTTGCTCCTGTGACAAATGCTCGGGTCTAACTTTGCCATGTTAATCCTAAACCTAAACCTAATCCTAACCCGAATGCTAATCTGCACATTGTCCTTAACAAAACAAATCATGACCTTGACCTTAACCTTTGACCTTTCGAGATATGGACGGAGGAGTAAATGTTGCAGGAGCAAATGTCATGTCACCTTTTTAATATCGTGATCACACTGAGAAGATTAGCCACAATCAACCGACCCTATATATTATGGGCATCAATTCTTGTCGATATAAGTGTGTGCGGATGGGAGGGGCAAAATGAGAACATTTATATCTAAGATTGATCTAGCATTTTTTTTTAAATGTTTGCAAAGTCTTCTTTAAAAGTTCTTAACTATTATAAAGGAATTAAAATCTCAAACAAATATTAAATATTAATTGTATTACAGTGAATCCGCTTTAAAAAATCCTTTGATACAGCATAACTAATAAAATCTGTTTTGAATACGATTGATATTACTTACCCCACTTAGAAGATTGCGTCTACCAGAAACGTCTCAAGCCGGAAATAACAAGCGAATCATACACTTTAGACTGAGGATTGTCCAGTCAACGCAACATTAAGGCAGTGAGGTCCGACTTTACTCAAGTAGAAACAATTTATAGGTTTTCTTCATGATAAATATCAGCAATGCGTGTGAATCACAAATCTTTTCCAAACTGTTTGTACTGTTTGGATCCTGCTACAATTGATATCTGTAACGCGAGACACGGTGTCTTCTTAAGGCAATGCTCATATAAATTAACTGTTCTAAATGCAGCACAGCTATCAGAAGTTTTATTTACACAGCGGCAACCTCTTAGATATTACTACATCAATTATGTCTCATGTTTGTTCAGGGTTTTAAATAGTCGTACGCATGCGCAATCACGGCTCACGAGTGGGCAAGTAGTATTTCACTCTAAGAAAAAAAAAATGAAAAAGAAAAAAAAACACTAACAAAGCATAATAAAATGAAGAATAATGGTATTATATGTTGGAGAGAGGGGGAGGGCAGGGCAGGGCAGAATAATTAAGTACATGGTGAGCAAGAAATCCCCAGGAGTACTCCTTCTTCGGAAGGTTTATACCTCCAAAACACAATTTTCCCTTGCTAAGGGGGTTCATAATTCTTACATTCCCCCTCCTTCCCCCTCTTTTCTTTTTTCTTCTCTCTCTTTCCTGTTTTCTTTTTTTCCTCCAATCACACTCAGCGGTCTAGGAATTTTATCTTTTTTTTATGTAGTTATTTTCTTTGTATATATTTATAATGTAATATGTGACCCGCCGCCTCAAAACCTACAATAAGTCGCACGGACCACAACGTAGCAAACAGCCCAAAATAGTAAATTTGCTGGGATCAGTCGATTTTCTGTTTTTGATAGAAATGGGTAGTTTCATTATCATTCTATCATGTCTCAAGTTTGTGAGTCGTAATTCGACTTCGAAATATGTTTTTGGGGCATTTTAAAATGACTCCTTTTTTCACCTGTCAAGCTAATGAATGTCTGGAGAGCTTTTGTAATACTTTCATTCAATGCCAAATTACTACTTTACCTCTAACGGTATTAAATTGATTTTTGGAGTGAGTAATGAATAGGTCCTCCTGGAGCAGTGTGCAAAAATTCAGCCTAATCTGATAATCCCTTCATACCTGTTGCTACAGCCATTTCAATACCCAGTTTTACTTGGGCGCACACAGAGAGCGAAGGTTTAGCACTCTTGTTCCGAACTTAAATGGCCATTTTCTCTGAATAGGAGTTATTGATTGCTGATTCTAAATGTGATATTTAAATGTGTTATCATTGGCTAAACTAGGCAAGTGATATACCATTGGAAAGATGAGAATCTCTACTTTCAGAAAATGTATAAAACAAGAAAAATAATTTTGGCGACTTATTGTAGGTTTTGAGGCGTCGGGTCACAGTATGGTTCTATGTATTATTTTACTAAGGGCACCCTCGCCTCAAGCGTTTGCTTTTAGAAGGTGTGTCCTCCCACTATGTATGTACCACGTGAATGTATATGTCATATTTCTGTTTAAATACATGCACATTCTTTTGCTAAATTATTGCTTTGTAAAATTATATTGGAAAGTTGGAAATAAATGTCTTGAATTGTTTGAATAATTCAGACATAAATAGGGTTCATAATTTCGAACATTCAGTGCATTACTCCGAAGGTTCCTTATTCAAAAAATGACATAAGGTTCATAATTCTGAAAATCAAATGAGGTTCCTAATTACAAAAATATTGGGTTCATAATTCAGAAATTTTAACTATGGTTATTTTTCTTTTTGTGAAATTAGTAACCTTCGGAATATCGAACCTTTCCGAATTAGGAACCTTAGAGAAAATGACATGTAACCCATTTACCCCCCTGCTTTATTAACACTAGCTCCGGGTTAGGAGTAATTTTAAATACTTCAATTACTTTTTTAATTTAACAAAACAGCGACAACAAAAAGATCATCCAATCAAAACAATGCCTTCAAAATATCATATAATATCCTTTTTATTTGCTTTTGGTACAAAAAAAAGCAGCTCATTTATATTTACGTATTATCATGCCAAACATAAAATCTTAAATGTACAAGCAAACCACTATGGAATTTCAGAGTTTTATACAACGTCGAAATATTAGTAAGCTTAAATTGGAATGTTTCTGAATAACCCTTCACGACCCCAGAGGGAATATCAGAACGGTAAATGATACCATTTTCATTACGATTTTATCTCGGGTGATCTATTTTACCGATGTTCTATTCCCACTCCTAAAAAGTAGTAGTCAGGATATACAAAAGACATCTGCTTCCCCCATGGAGTAAAAATAAATAAAACAATGCAAATATATAAAAAATATTAAAGTCAAACCCTGATTTTTTAGTGCTTGTAAAAGTCTCGTTTTCTTTTAATAAAAATGTTAATGAATCTTAATGAAGAAATGTAATATGAACAGATGTGTAAATTGACCACGAATTTGATGTCAAGCAAGTTATTACGTTTGTAAAACACCTTCCTAACAATTTGCATCCAAAGTTCCGTGAACTTTTGCTCCTGTTCTAGCTATAATATTTTCAGAAAAGAATACAATTTAACTGTGAAATTCTAACATGTTATAATTGCTAAAGAACAAGCTATCAGAGAAATTCTCAGATGTCTTTATGTCATCGTTTGATATTTGATATGTTTGTAGATACGAAAAAAAGTATGAAAACATTTCAAAAAGTCATACTAATATTTATACAAAAATTAAAAAAGCAAGATACTTCTGAAGATATAAAGGTTACTACCTGTTACTAAGTAATTCGTGAACAGTACTGAATTGTGTGCATCTATGTAGAGTAAAATATTAAAATCACTTGCAATGAATTAAACATTCCTATACAAAAATATGTATAATATATCAAATCCTCTTTGATTCTCTGGTATAATGAACATGAAAAATCACGAGCTTTATTTAAAGGGATACGCAACCAGGCAGCTGTGGGGAAAGTCAGGATTGCGTAAGCCCCATTCACTCGTACACAAAGTTTGTGCATAGAGCGCGTCCGTTGGACTACTGGGATTATTTCGGACTGCACGAAGCCGACCGAATCCCGCACGAGATCTCGAGCTCAGGTGGAGCGTGTTGCACAGCGACTAGTCTGTCCGAACATTGAATCCCACGGGGCAACGGCATGATCAGGTAACGAACACGGTGCCCTCTCTCGGCATAAAAACGTCCACAATCTGCGATTGAGTATCCCTTTAATCAACACTCATGTGATATTGGTTGTCACTGTCATTTGACACAGTTAAGTTTAACATACACCCTAACGTTGTTCATACAGGTGAATCTGTACAGATCTGCAAATTAACAATATACAGTATTTCAACACCACAAATTAGTAAAGTGTGATTTTAAACAAGAAATCATACTGAAGCAGACAACATAATATTACATAATATATTCATTTATGTCTGCAAACCAATGGCTTAAAGCCGAATAAGTAAGATATAGTTGGAATTGATGTAAGTTGGCATCAGATAAAATGTAATGTAATTGTAAATGCAGTCTTCACCGAAGAAGATATGATCAGTTCGACCCCAAGTCATTCAAGAAATATTTTCTGTAGTTGTTCATGTGTGTGCTTGATCCTCAAAACGTAAAACTGATTACCTGAAATACCTTGTAAAACAATACCATTAGAAAATTATTGATATTTACATTCATGTCAACCCTATTACAGTGAAACCTGTCTATAAGGACCGCCCAAGGGAGACAAGAAAAGCGGTCTTTATAAGCAGGTGGTCTTTATGTACATGTTCCTTTAACAAACGTTTCAAAAGCGAAAATTGTGGTCTTCATAGCAGGTGGTCTTTCTATACAGTTGGTCGCTAAAGAATTGACTGTATATTCTAATAAATCTAGTAAATATCTAATTATCGTTTACTACAGGTATGACTATATAGAATACACACGGTTTTGCTACATATAGATGGCGCAATATACATGCGGTCGAATATCGTTCAACATTTGTCAGCACATTATGATACAGAAAACGAACATTAGAAAAATAGGCAAATTGTTGCTGGTATATATTTGTTTGCAACCAAGCCTAATTATAACTCACTTTCACTCATTTACTTTAAGAAATACTTACAAATAACTTTCAAATGTAACGAAGCGTTTAGAATGTGTGACAACCACAAATACATGTTTGTAAATCTGGAGGCTGTAAAATTAAAACTCTGAAACTCTGAACTAAAAAATGCAAAAAATTGCCAAATGCTTTTGATTTAATATACTATCTGTAAAGCTTAAAGATAAAGTAGAGTTCTGGTCATGCAGTTATATTGTGAAAGAAACTGTCTCAGAGGAATTGGGAGAGGCTGACCATGTCTACATAAGAATTGTTTTATACTGTGTTGTTTTGGAATCATCAAAATAAGTAAGAAATCGACCCAATCTCGCTAAAAAAGCACATGTACTGCACACATAAATGGGTATATGGGACTACACACACAAGTGGCATGAATGTTCTGCCCGAACATTTCAGTTATTTACAGTCATATTTCTAATATAAGAACATTTGAAGAGCAATCTTTTTCAGGGGATGTTTTTACTATGATGTTCCTCCAAACTGACATAAAAGGAATGAGAAAGCTCACAAATTAGTTTTCACCTTTCCCAGAACTCAAGATTCCCTTTAAGAAAACACGTGATTTCAGAACTCATAATAAACTAATACCAGCCTGATGTATCCTTGAAAATAGATGATACTTTGATCGAACGGCAAACCAAGACTAGATTTCTTGAAGTTTATATGAACGATATTTTAATTGGTCTTACCACATCAAGTTCATTTCGAAAACCATTTTATTATAATATGTTACTACCGTATAATATAACTTACTGTAATATAATCAAATATAATATGGGCGAATTCCAAATGTCTGAATGAGTCAATTTTAAGATATCAAGAAGGCTATACGTATATGTACTGGTTTCTCACAACAGGGATCATTAATAGTGCTCTTTTGTTCCTAAAATGAAATACACTCAAAATATCGGATATAAACTTTTTACAGACTGCAATATTTATGCTTCATCTTTACAATGGCCAATTGCCACCTACTCTCACTGCCCTTTTAAAAGCAAAATAAAGATTACATTCTTATCCAACTAAGCAGTCAAATTAATTTCACCTATCCAATCCAAAAGCTTTCTCTGCACATAAATGAATAATACATATGGAACTCGCTAACTTTGGACAATATAAATGTTCACTCAGAGTTTACAATTAAAGCAGCTTAGAGGATGCTGCTTTCTCAATATGCTATTTATTTCATGAATGTATTTTTCAGTGATGTACATTATTCATACTTACTCTCGCATATCATTACATATTTACGTTTGTACTTTGGCTTGTGAAGCCACATGTAACTCTTTATATCCCCATTCATTATTTTCTCTCTCTCTTGCTCTCTCTCCCTCTATCTCTCTCTCTTCAGTCTCTGTTCACCTTTGTAAGTGATCACAAGGCATCGAGCTTTGGGTTATCTTGGACCTCCAAGTTCTGTTAAAAATACATTTCTGTTGTCATACATGTAAACTGAATATACTTACATTCCGAACTGAATAAATGGAATGAAATGAAATGAAACTTTCATATTCCAAGAATATATGATCTGAGTTTTTTAAAAAGGAAAATCAATAAGATTTAACTATTTCCAAGACAAATTACAGTATTGAAAAATTGTTTCATACATTCTGGTTGGATTTATTTGAAGATTTTCATCAACATTTTTTTCACCTAGGCCTATATGAAAAAAATGAAATACACGACTGATATGGACAATGCGTATAGAAAAATCGGTTGACTCTCTTTCATTTTACACCTTAAGACTTGCATATGGATGGAGAATTTAAAAAAAATCCACAACAAACAAAACCCAAAACAAAAGAGTTTCACATGTTCAAGTCTTGTTTGAGTTGATGTGAAAGATGCCTTACACCGTCCATCCGGTGTGAGGTTCTTTGAAATTCTGTCAAAATTGTCAATTTGATGAAAGCTAAGAAAAAGAAGTGTCATTAATGTCCTTGCAAGGAGGGAAGAGTTGCAGGAATGATATCTTTATTCTATATATCTTTTCAAATCGCTAAGGTCAATCTCATCCAGTATTTGCTTCAGTTCAGCTAGACTGCCTCCCGTTCTATTCTTCCACAGTGCAAGGCTGTCCCGGATTGCGCGCCTGTAATCCTCCTTGAACGTTGCTAGAACTCTTCTGGCAGCGTTATACTGGATGCCGAGCTTGTTGCAGAACATGGTGTAGTCGTCATGTGGGAAGCTTTTGGATAGGTTTTCCAGCTTCTCATCTGCCACAGGTCCATCCCTATAAACATTAGCCAAAATATAACAGGTATGTTACCATAAATAACTAATGTAAAACGCGCCTTTTGGATTTCTACCAGACAGGTACACTTTATTATCCACGGCACTGTTTATACAGGTCCGAAAACTGATACATTCAAAGTTCACATAGTAGTATTTTTGTAACGTGTTTCATGTTAAGAATTGGAAAATAGTTGAGGTGCCACAGAGAAAATAAAAAGTATATTATTTAGCATACCTCTTACATGACTGTTTTTAAACAAGCATGTAAGAGGATGTTTCATGACTTAAAAGTAATAAAACATCTTTATTGTTTTACTTTTAGGAAGGTGCAACTAAGACATCAGCATAGCATGGAATGTGTACTACATTATGATCCAGAAAAAAAAAAATCTCCACTTAACCGGGGGAGTAAACAGTGATATGAAATCTGATTGAGTTCCCTTCAGAAATAAGAAGGAAAAACCTACCGTGAACACGATGCCACAGATATGGTTGCACTTTCGGTTTTCTTTATGCCTTAGTTAATCAAGAAGAAGAAACCCCAATAAGTATTAATAAGTAATAATAATAAGCACACTGTATACACGTAAATATACACATTTATACTATTTTTTGAGACCCACGTTTTATGATATGGCATTTGTATGATATGCCTTGTTGGTATTATTACCATCATTATTATAACTGTTTTTGAGGTTGATGTTCGTATGTTTGTTTTTTACATTTCGTTCTAGATACTCCAGCGCTTTCATTGTGACCGCTCTTCATCGTCTAGATGGTTTCGATCAGGTCTGTAGAAAAGAAACCCATTATCATACAACAAAAGAAGTATGGGAGAGTGATAAAGAAATCTTGAAACAAAACGCGATAGTTTTTAAAGCGTTTTTTGCTTCTTTCATCTTTTTCACATTTTATTTTCCATCTTCTTTTTATTAATTTCCATACTGAATTCTTTGAAATTCATTTTTAATATTTCTTATTATTTGTATTTAATTCTATTTCTATTTCTGTTTTGAGGCCTTAATTTTTTCCCCAGTCAATTTTTTGTCGTTTAAAACAGCAGTTTATAACGATATTTAAATGTAAAAATTCAGAATTTATGAACGTCGTAAAAACTCCGCCAATTAAAATAAATTCTATTATTTGTGGCCCATCTTTTAATCAGCATAGTGTTAAATTGCCCATTCAGCTATTAATCCACTACTATCAGATGCAGCCAAACATTCATCTTATTCAACATAATTATATCCAGAGCACAGGAGCTGATAAGCAAAATGAAAATGAAATCATGTATTGTTGTCGTTATTATCATTATTATTATTGTTATTATTATTATCACAATTATTATCATTATCTTATTCTGCAAATACAAAACCATGAAAACAGTGAGTATGAAACAGTAAAATCCGAAGGTCCTCTTTTCGAATCCATGTGACCTTACATAAATGAAATGGCACAAAATAGTGATAAACAACAAGTAATGAATTGCAAGTATAATCAAAATGGTTTGGAAACAATAACATTAACTTAAGATGTATTTGTGCATATGCATATAGCTCACCAGGAAATGTTAGGTGAATACATGTACACAAAACCGGCCATGATCATGAAGAGGGCGCTGTTCAACTGAGTTTAATCTAAACAATTTGAGGGTACCCAGATATTAAGAAGCTGACTCGGATTAGACGTACTTATGTATTAAAGGGCAGGTTTCGGTGACAAGGATTATTTCCGATTAAAACTAAACCCATTTCCCCAGTTTCGTGATTTTAATGGAACTAAAATCAAGTAATATTTTACCAAAGGCTTCTTGTGTAGGAGTCGAATCCAGTCTTTCGTCACATCTATAACAAACTGCAAGGTCAGCCTCCAGAAATTTCCTCAAGGGAACTGTCACGGTGTCTTTGTACTTGAGACAGTTTGTACATCTCAGTCCTACAGTGAAATTGATTCTTCTCGCCCATTTCACCTTCAAGTCCTCCAAAGTCTCCTCCAGCATGTTCAAAAACTTGAAAGAAAATATAATTGATTTAATTGCAAGGTTGGTTTTTTTTTGGTACCGGAAAGATTCCAAAATTGATAATAATGATCAAAACTATAACTTGACTTTGGAATAGGGATGCCAAATTACAAATGTGCTGATTGTTCATGTGGTTACAATCTGCATAATGCTAGCATATTTTCCAATTTCTCGTTTCTCGGGTTTACGCGGGTAAAGGTTTTCCTGACAATTTGACACTAGCATGACGCATGTGATTTTGCACACCCAAAACTGTTACCCCTTGGTAATTAGTAACTAATTGGTATCTAGTTAATTAATTCACAATCAGGAGCTGAATGTCCGAAAGGTAGTTTTCCATGCTAAGATAAACTAGATCCAAATGATACTGGAACTAAAATGAGAAGACGTATTAGAACAAGAATTTCAATGTTCTTGTATGTTAAAAGTACACCCACATGGGTTGTTGATAAAGA
The DNA here is from genome assembly GCA_025617745.1 of Heliocidaris erythrogramma. Classification (NCBI taxonomy): domain Eukaryota; kingdom Metazoa; phylum Echinodermata; class Echinoidea; order Camarodonta; family Echinometridae; genus Heliocidaris; species Heliocidaris erythrogramma. The sequence goes on along the minus strand of CM046863.1, from coordinate 35,641,887 downwards.
AAACTAATGATAAGCCTAGTTATGAAATCGTATATGAAGTTGAATTGCGGTTACATCGCGGATAAGAGTAGTTTGTTCAAGCATCTTGAACCAGGATGGAGGGGTGTTCTTATAAAATTAAACTTAAACGACATTGTTATAACTAAATAGCAACAAGCACACGCACTTTAGGAAATAAGAGCAATGAATGAATTAATGTTCAGTTTCACCTCTTGCATAACCAGTGGATCTCCGCTTGGAGAAGGCTTGGAATGCACAGTCATCATTGACACCTGGTAATAATGACGACAAAATACATATTGTCAACAACAACAAAAATAATAACTAGAGTTGAACAAATGAAACTATACAGGTGGGCTGCAGAACAGTCAGGAAATGATGAACGTTCACGCCTTAGACATTGGAAAGGATTAACAATGTTCTGAAACATCAGAGAAACCAATCCTAGAACACTTCAATCAATATTACACATGTGCGAGCACGCGCTTTTTGTTCGGTACGTGCACGTATACTAGAAGGTATCAATACCAATTGCAAATGTTCAACAATACCCTGTAACACATGCACAGTCAATTTCTACGGAAGCTTAAAAGTGCCACCGAGATGACGAGCTAATTCCTCGTCTTCTCGACCTTTTTGGTCACAGAAGGCGAGAAGGTAAGATCCGGAATCTCGTCAAATCGACTTCTTGAGTCCAGGAAGGTGAGAAGGTGAGATTTAAAACCTCGTCAAGTCGACTTCTTGGGTATGAAAAGGGGAGAAGATGATATTCTAAACCTGGTCTGTTCGACATCTTGGGTATGAGAAGGTGAAAAGGTGAGATCCTGAATCTCGTCAACTCGACTTCTTGAGTCCAGGAAGGTGAGAAGGTGAGATTCTAAATCTCACCAAGTCGACTTCTTTGGTATGAGAAGGTGAGAAGATGAGTGTTAGGATCTCGTCAAGTCGACTTCTCGGGTATGAGAAAGGGAGAAGACGAGAGTTAAGATCTCGTCAAGTCGAATTCTTGGGTGAGAAGGTGAGAAAGCGAGATTCTATATCTCGTCTTCTCGACTTCTCGGGTACTGAAATGTTTTTTACGGAAGCTTATACGTGTAGCGCGAAGGCGAGTTGCTTAACTCATCAAGGCGCATTGTTTCGGCAAAAGAAGGCGATAAGGCGAATTGTAGAAACTCGCAAAGGCGCCTTGTTTCGGCCAAGAAGGCAAGAAGGCGACTCTATTCAAACTCACCAAGGCGCCTTGTTTTACACGAGAAGGCGGGAAGGCAACTTGTACAAAACTCGCCAAGGCGCATTATTTAAGACATAAAGGCGGGAAGACGACTTGTACAAACTCGACAAGACGCCTTGTTTTTAATACACGACAAGGCTAGATAGAAACACACCAAGGCGGATTATTTAAGACGATAAGGCGAGAAGGCGACTAGTACAAACTCCTTAAGGCATCTTTTTTTCAACTTTACACCTGGTACTTGTATTGGTATGCATTTTGAAGTGAGAAATTATCTGATTAAAATTTCTGGTCATTCGTCAAAGGTCACAGAGGTCATATAAATGAAATGGCTCCTTTTCGTGATATGTAGAGGTGTCGTAGTCGTGTGGTTTTAAACACTTGACTGGAGATGCGAATGTTGTGGGTTCGAACCCCTGCACGGCATTTAATGGGAAATATGGTACTAATGGTAATTTGTGTAAAAATATCTAATATCATGGAATTCAAAGTAATTTTGAAGAAAAACAAAATTTGGATTCCATAGCCACTGTTGCTATTCCTGATTACTAAACAACTCAATGATATATCAGTGTGATAAAGCAATATGTAAGCTGGTATCATACCAAGTTTCATATGCCTCAAATTTTTTTTTGCAAAATAATGATATTTTAGATTAAAAATTATGTTGAAATTTGGTACTTGACTTTGAAAAGTTCCAATTATTTTGCTCTTCCTCATTTGAGATCTGTAGGATTTGCCCTAAAGCGCCTTCGCGATCGAGTTTGAACATCTAGTCTCCCCGCCTTCTCGTCTTATTTTGGCGAGTTTGAACATCTCGCTTTCCCGCCTTCTCATCTTAAACACGGCGCCTTGGCGAGTTTGGACATCTCACCTTCCCGCTTTCTTGTCTTAAACATGGCGTCTTAGTCAGTTTTTACAAGTCGCCTTCTCGCCGTCTTGGCCGAAATAAGGCGCCTTGGCAAGTTTGTACAAGTCACCTTCTATCCTTCTCGTCTTTGAACGAACCGCCTTGGCGAGTTTGTACAAGTAGCCTTCTCGCCTTCTCATCTTAAACAAGGCGCCTTTTCTACAAGCCGACTTTTTGCCTTGTAGTCTTAAAATTAGGCGACTTGGCGACTTTTTCTAAGTCGCCTTCTCGCCTTTTTTGCCGAAACAAGGCGCCTTGGCGAGTTAAAACAACGCGCCTTCGCGCTGCACGTATAAGCTTCCGTAGTCTTGGGTACTGTACGGAAGCTTAAAAGTGCAACCGAGATGACGAGATAATTCCTCGTCTTCTGGACCTTTTTTGGTCCCAGAAACGGAGAAGGCGAGATCCGGCCTATCGTATCTCGCCCTCTCGCCTTGTCGGACCCAAAAATGTCGAGAAGACGAGATGCTGGATCTCGCCTTCTCAGACCAAAAAGGTCGAGAAGCCGAGAATCTCACCTTCTAGCCTTCTCGGACCAAAAAGTCGAGAAGACGAGGAATTATCTTTTCATCTCGGTGGCACTTTTAAGCTTTCTTAGGCATTCTTTAGGCATTTTTACTGTGCACGCATGCGCGTAGGCGCGCGTTAAAGAAAAATGTTCTATAAATGATACAGGATTAATTAAATTGGAAATTTGAGTGAGTTTTTTAGGATAGTAAACGTAATCATATTGAAAAAGGAGAACATCACATAAATATTCATAATTTTCTCTTTTATATAACAACTCACGCTTAGAAAATCAATAATTTATGCTTGAGAACAAGTAAAATGAAAACATGCTTGATTACTGCCGAAATGAGTGGATAGTTGAGTAAGAAGGCATTCAGCTTTTCTGTCCTAACAGCTGACAATGGACTTAATGCTTGGGTAAATTTTCACAAACATGGGGAATGAAAAGGAACATTAGAGATGGTTGCTGACTTGGGGTATAAAAGGCTAAACATTACTGATATTTGGGGATTCTCATAAATGACACGCCTTACTTCTGCCACATTCTCTTCCGATATGGCAATGGTCTTCGACCAGATCGACCCCTGTTGACATTGAGGCTCGTCCCTCCCTGCTGATATTTTCTTATGTTTCTCCATAACGTAGACTTCGCAGGAACGTCGCGATCTGGAAATCTCTCATTGAAGGCGGCAGCAATGCTTGATGCATACTCTGCATTATGGGGTGCCAAGTTTTCACCGACTTATTCTGTACAAACTTGCCTCATTTTGTGACAAAATTCACTCAAAACTCGTTTTTGTTACAAAATTAGTGAACAGCAATTCATTTTGTAACAAAATGAATTAAAAATGATTTACAGAATTATTTTGTCCGATTTCATTCTGTAACGAACATCATTCTGTTAAAAATTAACATGGCAAAATTTTCATTTTGTTACAAAACCATTCCGTTACAAAATGAACATATCCAATTATATTTTGTAACGAAAATTAACACGACGAAATTATTTTGTCCATTCTCATTTTGTAACAAAAATAATTCTGTTCAATAATTTTTTACCAAAAGCGAGTTTGAGTGAATTTTGTCCCAAGCTTGTACAGAATACTGCAAGTGTGTGCAAGTGCAAGTCCAAAAGAAAATGCGTGTTTACGTGTAAATTATTCATGAAAACAACAATCTATCGAGTTTTAAACTAATTTTTTAGCTTCTTATTCTATCTTTAAAAAAAAAGACAGAAAAAGAAGAGAAAAACGGAAAATAAAGATAAACATATGAAAGGATAGCAGAAAAAAAAAGAAAAAAAAAGAAAAATCAAAAGAATAAATTGTTCGTATTCTAGCTCAGTTCAAAAGAGCAGACTGTTCGTAGATTAAACAAGGAACTTATTAGTTACATTTCCCTGGATTCAATACATAGCACAGCATTCTAGCTAGCGTAAAGGTAGGGGAACACGTGCTCGAGCTTGCACCCCCCTCGACCATGCCCTTCACATAATAGGCCAAGAGCATTAGTTTCAACGTGGACATTGCTGGTAAAAAGCTGATTTTCTCAGGATAGCTCAATGAATAATATGTGCACAATAACATACTAAAAGTCCTCATAAATCCTCCTTGGGCGTTTTCCACAATACAAGATGGCGTCCAAAATGGCCGCCATTTCCTGTTTTTCTCATATCTTTTGAAACTAGGTAATCCCAATTCACATTTAAAGTATGTATCTATATGTTTAGAGACCCAAGAAACCCAATGAAATACTTATGTAGACATTTTAAACCACACAAGCACCAATGAAATCGCTTGAGATAATCACAACATCCAAAATGGTGCCCAAAATGGCCGCCATTTCCTGTTTTTTTCATATCTTTGAAACTAGGTAACCCCAATACACATTTAAAGTGTATTTCTATATGTTTTGAGACACGCGAAACCTAATGCAGTACTTATTCAGACATTTTGAACCACACAAGCACCAATGAAATCGCTTGAGATAATCACAACATCCAAAATGGTGCCCAAAATGGCCACCATATTCTTCTAAAACCACAATTCCGTCTACAGAAAAGTTATTAACCAAAAGCAAATTATTTAAGCAGGTTTCAATTTAAAAGGCACTTTTTAAAACATCAAGGGCGGTGTCAATACTACATAATTATGAAGCATCCAAATGATTGAGATACTCACAGCATCCAAAATGGCGCCCGAAATGGCCGCCATTTCCTGTTTTTGTAATATTTTTATTTATTTATTTATTTATTTATTAGAATATATTTCAACAGGATAAAACAATCAGCAAAAGCTGTTTTACATTGTTGTCCTGTAAACAGGATAAAACATAGAAAAAGTACATAGAAAAACAACTGATGAATTAACATAATAACAGGTAAACTAACATTGAATCAGTAGAAAATAACAAAATACATGTACTATAATATCAACAATTAGTAAAACAATGTGCATAAAATAGAGATCAATATTGTCTATATATCATTGCGATATTAACTAATAAGTCAGCATTCGATGTATTGCATAGTGTTGGCAAGGGTGTCATGGACTTTGAAACCATACAGTACCTTTAACAATGAAATAATTTTTTATACATTTTTTTAAAGGAATTAATTGAGGGTACATTTTGGAGCCAATGAGGTAAATTATTCCAGATTTTTGAGCCTGAAAACAAAAATGACCGCCTAAAACATTCTAAGTTAGGTTTAGGTGGGACAACGTTAAGAGTATCATAACTTCTGGTTCTTACATCATGCCTATCGACTACCATTTCAATATTGTTACATAATCTAACAGGAGCCATTCCGTGTATACACCTAAACATAATATTAGCTAAAAAATAATCGCGTCGTTGTTCGACAGTTGACCATTTAAGTTCCTTCATAAGATCTTCACCACGCCTGTTTAAAAAATCAAAGTTACCGATTACATAACGTGCTGCTCTTTTTTGTAATCTTGTCAAATGAGCTCGTTCCCTTACCCCAATACAATTCCCCCAGACAGAAATAGCATAATCCATGGATGGTAAAATATTAGTTTTATAAAGCTTATTAAGAAGAGATTTACTCAAAAATTGCCTTAGTTTTCCTAGAGAAAATATCTTATAAGCCAGTGTTTTTGATATATGACTTATATGTGAACTCCAGTTTAAATTTTGATCAATTACAATACCAAGATATCTAATTAATTTCACTTGTTCAACCAGACTATTATCGATAAAAAGAGTAAGTTTATCACATAAATTATGCCTATTTTTTAACAACATAACTTTTGTCTTGCTGACATTAATACTAAGACGATTTTTGTCGTGCCACTTTTTAACATTATCAATATTATTCTGCATTTTGACATTAACTTCATTCACATCTGATCCATAATCATAAATTACAACGTCATCTGCAAAAATATTACATTCACCACTGATGAGACATGAAGAGATATCATTAATCATCAAAAGAAACAAAACCGGGCCTAATACACTTCCTTGTCTTTGAAATCTTTGAATCTTTGAAACAAGGTAAGCCAAGTACTCATTTAAAGTGTCTTGCTATATGTTTTGAGACACACGAAACCTAATGCAGTACTTATTCAGACATTTTGAACCACACAAGCACCAATGAAATCGCTTGAGATACTCACAACATAAAAAAGTGGCGCCCAAAATGGCCGCCATATTCCACTAAAATCACAATTTTGTATACAGAAAAGTTATTAACCAAAAGCAAATTATTTAAGCATGTATCAAGTTAAAAGCCTCTTTTTTAATACTTCAAGGGCGGCGTCAATACTACATATGAAGCATCCAGATGATTGTGATGAATAAGTTATGATTATACACACATAGGCCAATACGTATTATATAGGCCTAATATTCCATGAGGAGCTCAACAGAGAGAGATCAAAATTTGCTTTACCTTAAACGTGCACAAACTTGTATGCGTCCCAGTCCCATTAATCATCATCCTCATCGTCGGATGCTGTATCAGCTGTGGTGATGTCCACATTATCGTCATCATCAGCTTCTATCAATGTCGGTGCTGTATTGTTGCAATTGAGGCCGCTGCATTGACTGCACATCGAGGTACAAAACAGTCCAAGCTTCTTGCAGCTACATGTCGTATTTCTGCAACCATCTGGTTTGCACCCACATGATACCATGTTCAGCAAAGCGTCGGGTGCAACAGCGATGTCTGTCTCTACAGGTGTTAGAACTCCGTCCTTAAATTTGCTGCAGCACTCGTTGGAGGTAAACTTTCCAGCAGAAATGTTGAACTCAGCGAACTGCGACCGATTACCCGCTTGTATGCAACGTGACGGTAGTCATCAAGAGATTCAAAACTACTAGCCCCATAAAGCTTAAGAATAAAGGCTTCCCCAGCTCTTTAGTTCATCATGGGTGCTTCCACTCTCTGTGAAGGTATCAAGCAAGTCATAGTCCCTTTTCTTGTGTACCATGTTGAAAGCTTTACGCTTGCCTTGACGATAGATTGCAGAGACCGTGTCACATCCTGTCACAGCATGAAGAAACATCAAGTGATTCTTAGTGTCCCCAATGGCATGCTGAATTTCATGAATGTTAAAGACCGTGACAGGATTACTACGGCATAGCATGTGCATGTCTGTGGAAGCGGTGGCACGAGTGACCAGCATGACCAGTAAGTCCGTGTCCGTACCAACGAAAACAACTGGCACCTGTTCTGACTGTGCTACTGCTAATGCTGTGGATACAATCAGGGTGTCTGCATCTGCCTATGCCTGCTTGACATGTATGCCAGTCATGACCATCGAGTTTGTATAAGTCTCATCTTATTGTTGCTGTTGGCTAGGAAAGCTGCTTGGGTTGTGGTTGTTGGCATATTATCATTGGCTATGATGTCACTAGAGGTACATTTTTGGGCCCGCCGTCTCTGCTCAGCTACCTTTGTTGAAGTAGCACTTCCATATCCATCAAACACCACCGTCGATTGAGCTCCATAATGCTTAAGGATGTATGAAATGTAGGACTGAACAACATCAGCATAGGTTGATGGTTGTGGCCATACAACTGATTGCAGTAGGTGACCACCATCTAAAACAAAGAGACCATTTTCTGGTTGGATTGATGTGTGAATGACTTTAGCAGGAGACCCAGAGAACTCTTAGCTGGCTTCCCCATTACCCCACCTTTGAAGACGAAGGTGGCTGGGGAGCAAGTTTATAAGCAAAAAATGATTCCATCTCAGCACTGTTATTCAGGATACATGTTATCCTATTGAAAAGTAGCGTTGGGTTGGCCTCTGTGCTTTGTCCCCTGATTTTCAGTGTCTTACTCTTAGCCCCAATTGTCTTCACCTTGTCATGGCGATGTAGCTTGATATCTGTGAACTTCCTACCATCCATTTTGGATGCTGCTGCTAGGCCGATTTCTACAGCTTTATCACAATTGACAGATGAGTCTGCGACGATGCCAGTTGACAAGGAGACCAGGCGATCAGCTTCGTAGCCAGCAAATGGTGGATGTGCCTGCCGCCATTCAACAAAGATACCTTTATCTTTATTGTCTCTTGACCTGGTACTTTGCCGTAGGTCTCTATGTTGCTCTGAGGTACCAGTGTGTACTCCGGTGAACTGTTCCAGTTCATCACAGATGGGAACACAATGGGGGAGTGCATGGACCCACTTTGCCAGTGTACTGTCTGTGATCCCACGTCCATGAGTCATTCCTCCTGATGTTTTCAGCTCGCGCATCAGGAACTGTTCAATGCTGTGATCTGAGAAGTTTCCATCCCAGAATGAATCTGCACGGCGAATGGTGAAGTATCCCTTTTCTGCCAAGAGTGTATATTCATTTCCTGGCATGGCAAGGGCTTCCATCTGTTGTAAATACAGCCTGGCAGATTTGGCACATGGAAGATGTCCTGCAGCATGGAAATGCGGCATCATTTCCCTCACACAGCTGAGATAGAGCTTCCAGTCCCCTATTTTTTCAGCTCGAATGAAGCACTGAAGAACAGACACCTGTCGGATATACTGTACCCAAAGCTTTCCTGTCCTAGTTTGGGTGGTTTTATTGCAATTTACATGTTTCAATGTTCATGGAAATGTATTTCAATAAGTTCCTAATGCTGGAAACAATAGATTTACACACTTAAATTTTTATTTGGGGCTACCTAGTTGCAACATTGTAAGAAATTCAGGAAATGGCGGCCATTTTGGGGGCAGGAGGGGCTCAGTTGGGTTCATTACTACTTGAAAAACACATATTTACACATTTTAAATTTACATTTGGGTTGTCTAGTTGCATAGTTATAAGAAAGTTATAAAATGAAAGTTATAAAATGGCGGCCATTTTGGACGCCATCTTGGATTGCGGAAAACGCCCAAGGAGGATTCATGAGGACTTTTAGTATGTTATTCCAGACATGTTCCCGGACCTATCCTGAAAAAATCAGCTTGTTGGTTTGAGCCTATTTTGACGTAATGCTCTTGGCCAAAAAGCTTTTTTAGATTTCGCTAAAGCTTTCGATAGCATATCACATGCACATTTAGAGAGGAAGCTTAAACTTTATGGTGTTCAGGGTACAAATTTAAAATGTATAATGAATTTCCTGAAACAGCGAACACAACGTGTCGTAATGAATGGAGAGAGTTCAAATTGGATTGATATAAAATCAGGTGTGCCACAAGGGACCATCCTAGGTCCGATACTCTTTTTGTGTTTTATAAATGACATATCTGATGGTGTTGATTCTGAAATGAAACTTTATGCTGATGATTGTATTTTATACAGACCAATACGTTCTGTAAAGGATTGTGAAATTCTGCAAAATGACCTTCACACCTTAAGTAAATGGTCAAAGAAATGGTTTCTCGATTTTAATGTGTCCAAATGTAAGATAATGAAAATGTCCAAAAAGACCTCACAGATAGATTATGTATATAAAATGGATGGACAAGATTTATATGTGACCAAGTCTGAAAAGTATTTAGGTGTTTTGATTAATGATACTTTAAATTGGAACGATCATTGCAAAGAAATATACATTAAATGTAGTAAGATTATTGGTATCGTGAAGAGGACATTTGTGAACTGCCAAAGATCGGTATTTAAAACCCTCTATGAATCACTTATTCGGTCATGCTTAGAGTATTGTTGTATAGCATGGGACCCCTATAGAGTAAACCAAGTGAATCTAATCGAGCGTGTTCAAAAACGATATGTAAGAATGATGTGCCGGGACTGGCAATCAAGTTATAAAGTCCTGTTAGAAAAATTAAGTATGTCAAGCCTGGAAGCTAGAAGAATGTACCATAGACTTGTTATGTTTTATAAGATCACTCATGATTTAGTAAATGTTAATTCAAGAATTACGCCAGCCAAGAGAATAGGCAGAAATGACCATGATAAAAAGGTGACCATACCATTTGCAAAAACAGACTACTATAAGAACTCATTTTTTTTTTTTTTTTATATTTATGTGTTTTATTATTAGATCATCAGAATCATGAATTTACAGGCAATTGTTACAGTGATTGAAAAAGTAAAAACATCGAATAAAAAAAAAGCAAAACAAAAGGGGAAAAAAAGGTAACATATCAGAACATATGCATATTCCACTGATCCAGTAAGCTGTCGAGAGGAACAAGGTAAATGTTTGAAGAAACCTCTTTCTTAAAAAAAAACCAATAACCCAGCGGGTAGAGCAGCCATGAGCCCCATCCAGCCCAGGCACCTCCAATCAGGGACAGACTCCATAAGAACTCATTTTATGTAAGAACCTCCAAAGATTGGAATATGCTCCCCTGTAATGTTATCAAAAGCGCATCTCTCCCTACCTCCAAAACTTCACTAAAGTCTCACCTTCATATTTAAACTCTCTTATCAATTTTTGATTTTACAACCTCCCATATCCTTAAATATATTTTTCATTATAATTAATCATTATTGATATTTGATCTCTTGTTATATACTATAATGATAATTTATCATCACTATTGTATCATTATTTATTTGTTTTATAACAGAACATATATTTTTTTTTATATATATGACTCTTTTTACGTTTCAAATCATGTTAAAGTTTAATTTGCAATATTTTACATTTTAATTTAAATTATTTATTTCGTCAATCTTGATTCAATCGTCGTTGGGGATACAAACTTGTACGGGTTTTTCTGTATCTCTAGACATGTTTTACTTGTATGTTTTACTTGTCTGAATAATTACAAAATACAAAATACAAAATACAAAAAAATACATAAGTCGTGGCTCTCTCTTTCTCTCTCTCTCGCTCTATACAAACATGTGCATCGGCCGTGGCCGTATATGCGCGAGAACCATTCAGCCACTTATCTCTCTTTACATTTTTCTCTTTCTCCCGTTCTTTCTTTTTCTTTACCTCTCTCTCTCTCTCCAAACACGTGGACCGGCCGTGTGTATGTACCAGGCTGGGCCCACTGATCTCTATGTAAAAATCTGGATAGAGCATTGGTCCATACGCACTGTGCAAACATCTGAAGCCACAGTGCGGCCATTTAAACCACTCCCAATACAATGCGCACGCTGCGCATCACTGCACAGCCATTGAACCAGCTTCGACGTGATTGGCCTTTCCAATCTCCAGCTATAGAAATGGGAGTGGTAGCATGGCGGCCTAGCGGCTTCACCTCAACAAGCCAATGCTCTATCCAGATTTTTACATAGAGATCAGTGGCTGGGCCCCGCGCGCGTATGGCAAGCCCTTTTAACATTTAATCCTATTTCATGATATCAAGAATTCAATTCAAGAAATGAATTCTTGATATCAAGAATTCGATTTCTTGATATCAACAATTCAATTCTTGATATCAACAATTCGATTTCTTGATATCAACAATTCAATTCTTGATATCAAGAATTTGAATTCTTGATATCAAGAAATGAATTCTTGATATCAAGAATTGCCATTGGTTAAGAACACAAAATATCAAGAAATGAATTCTTGATATTAAGAATTCATTTCTTGATATCAGGAATTCATCTTCATTTCGAACGCAAAAGATGTGCAGAAATTCATTTTGATTTCATGCTCAAAAGCTGTTCAGGAATTCACAGTTTATCGAGCTCACAATTCATTTTCAGCACAAAAGTTGTGCAGGAATTCACAATTATTCATTTTGAACGTATGACAAGCCTTTTAACATTTAATCCTATTTCATGATTATTAAGAATTCAATTCTTGATATCAAGAATTCGATTTCTTAATATCAATTCTTGATATCAACAATTCGATTTCTTGATATCAACAATTCAATTTCTTGATATCAACAATTCAATTCTTGATATCAAGAATTGCCATTGGTTAACAACACAAAATTGGTTCTTGATATCAAGAATTCGAATTCTTGATATCGAATTCTTGATATCAACAATTCAATTCTTGATATCAACAATTCGATTTCTTGATAATCATGAAATTCAAATTCTTGATATCAAAAATTTGAATTCTTGATATCAAGAAATACCATTGGTTAAGAACACAAAATGATTTCTTGATATCAAGAATTCGAATTCTTGATACCAAGAAATAAATTGTTGATATCACAAATTCAATTCTTGATATCAACAATTAGTTTCTTGATATCAAGAAATTATTTTGTGTTCTTAACCAATGGTAAATCTTGATATCAAAAATTCATTTCTTGATATCAAGAAATCAAATTCTTGATATCAAGAATTGAATTCTTGATATCAAGAAATCGAATTTTTGATATCAAGAATTGAATTCTTGATATCAAGACATCGAATTCTTGATATAAAGAATTAATTCATGATAACAAGAATTGATTTCTTGATATCATTGAGCTATCATTGAGCTATATGTACGTCGACGACTTGACAAAATGAAATTGGTGAACACTTGTTCACTGACTTATTTTCTTCAAAATTGCCTCAAACTCGTTTTTAAACAAAATTATTGAACAAACCAAAGACTCTGTAGTACGGAATGAAATTGTGTAGGTACAGAATAAGTTGGTGAACACTTGGCGCCCAAAAGGGCGCAAAGTGTTCACCGACTTATTCTTTTCAAACTTGCCTCATTTTGTGACAAAATGCAGTCAAACTCGCTTTTATTGAACAGCAATTCATTTTGTATCAAAATAAATTTGAAAAAGTAATTTTATAACAAAGAAATTAACATGACAAAATTATGTGTCCATTCTCATTTTGTAACAAATATCATTCTGTCACAAAATGAAAATTGGCAAAATAATTTGGTCGTGTTAATTTTGTAACAAAATGATTTTTGTTACAAAATGAAAATGGACAAAACAACTTGTGTCATGATAATTTTGTAACAGAATTATTTTGGTTACAAAATAAAAATGAACAAAATTATTTTGTCATGTTGATTTTGTAACAGAATTATTTTTGTTACAAAATGGGAATGGACAAAATAATTCCGTCATGTTAATTTTTTTCACAAAATCTTTTTCGTTACAAAATGAAAATGGACAAGTAATTTTGCAAAATATAAATTGGACATGCTCATTTTGTAACTGAATGATTTTTGTAACAAAATGAAAATTTTGCCATGTTGATTTGTAACAGAATGATGTTCGTTACAAAATGAGAATGGACACATAATTTTGTCATGTTAATTTCTTTGTTACAAAATTACCTTTTAATATTCATTTTGTTACAAAATGCGGCAAGTTTGTACAGAATAATTCGGTGAACACTTGGCGCCCCATACTGCTGCTCCCAGAGCGAGCCCCTTTATTCTGCGGTCAGATGCATGGTCACGCAACCTAAAAAAGATGGTTTGCTTAATAGCCCCATTCCACTGTCACTGACCATCGGAACCCAACCTGAAGCCCATCTGATCCCAATTTTGCAAAAATAGCCCGCTTTTATACTCGACTGCCGATTTTGGCGACAAATCCGACCAGTTTTGGGTCAGTGTCCGATTACCCTAAGGATAGTAACGGATGTGTCGGATTGGTGTCGGGAGAGTGTTGGAAGTGTCAGATTACTGTCAGGTCACCCTCGGATTACAATCCGACCGCAATCGGATCAATCGGACGCCGCCGATGAAAATGGCGGACAGACATTGGGCCGCTACCAGTCTTTCATCCGATTACCCCGATCAATGCCTCTATCGGGGACCAAAAAAAAAGCGGATGTCTGGTGATTTTTCATCGAAACTCATCAGAACGCTGTAATTTTTGCAAAATTGGGATCAGATGGGCTTCAGATTGGGTTCCGATGGTCAGTGGAATGGGGCTATAATGTTCAGCCTCTTTATTACCCCCAACCAACTTTAATGTTTCTTGACATTCCCAATGTTCGTGTAAATTCACCCAAGCATTAAGTCCATTGTCAGCTGCTAGGTCAGGAGAGCTGAATGGCTTCTTACTCAACTATCCACTCATTTGGGCAGAAATCAATGTTTTTTTTTTTCATTTTACTTGTTCTCTTACATACATCATCTATTTTTTAAGCACGAGGTATCATATGAAAGAGAAAATCATGAATTTTTATCTGATGTCTTCTTTTTTCAAAATGATTACGTTTAATACCCTAAAAACTCATTCAAAGTAGAAATCTGTTCGTGCAAATGAAATTTTGGTACCACCACTTTCCATTGGTTTAATTCAATCATGCGTGAATTATGAATAATAAATTGTGCATCAAATGAAAGAAGAGAAACGGAGCTCTCCATAGGTATAACTCATCAAGGAAAGTATTCGTAATGATAGAAAATTTCTGCCATGAAATCCGGTTTCCTTTTTTCTGGGACACACTTTGTATATACAACATACATACACAATTGTAATAGGTGGAACACTCGACTTATAGCTTCATTTTTTCAAGCCAGAATCAGCGTTTAGTTCAGAACATGCTTGTATCCGGATGGAAGTCTCTCTACTGTTTTGAAGAAACACGGTTTTAAATCACAGCTACAAAGCTCACAGAAGAGGTGCTTTTCAAAACACGGTTTTGCATAGAGAAACGAGCTATATACAGGTTACTGTGAGACAGGGTTTCAAAACGCTGATTCTGCCTTCGCAAATAAGCTATAAACGCACCCTAAACACACTTCATGTTCCAAACAAAAGTCGAAAACATAATTGCATTTCATGAATGAACACCTCAACATTATTCAAAACGTGCTACATCATCCAAAGAATAGGAGAATACACCACAGGACACTGGCATTTATGTATGACCACCTTTAGATCATCAAAACATAATCTATCGTCCAAATAAAATGAATAATTCAATATAACAACAATGCATTTTGCAACGTTTCACCTTTTACTTTGCCCTACATTTAGAAATACTGCACTTGATTTCATAATCTTTACAACTTGGGCATCATTGTAAAGAGAACTAAAGAGGCATTTTAATGATACCAAATTCAATTATGATTGTACATTTACAACGAAGATATCAAGTTTTAAACCTGAATGGTAAAAGTTTCTGAGGGAGTTATTTGCGCTAGCTTTGGCAAACAGATTACTTTCATCATGTCGTCGAAACTATTTTAACTGTTATTCAGAGTTTGGCCAACTGTCATTCTTACAACTTAACTAAATATGCTTTATGTGTAATTAGAGCTGACTCATTTATTGGTGGTATCTAAATTAAGAATTTCTTACGAGAGCTCCTGACAATAAAGTCGAATGCAAATCAAATACCTGTATTTCATCACCGTCGACGACTTTCATGACCAACTGGTGGCAGAGGTCTACAAAGAACGTCATTTCCTCCTTGTGGAAGCGCGGCACGTGTGATCCCTTGGCCATTGTCCACCGAGCAATGCGTACAAACAACCGATGGACGAATCCAACTTTAATTGATCAAACATGTAGTTAAAATTAGTTCCAACCTGTGCACTACCCCCTCAAAAACTCAGTCCTATAAATTCTGCTATCAATGGTAACTACCATGGTAACATCACTCAACAGCCTATCAAAATCAAGGATTCCATGGGAGTTGTCATTGATGACAAAGTTACCGTTAATGGTAAGTTTTATGCAGCGGGGCCCAGATCTTTATGCAGTATGGATGTTGGGATTTTTTTCGGAGAAAATGTTCCTAGGCTATGGCTTAAGGCCATCAGCTTGATCAATTAATCTTCTCTTGATCATCTGTTAAAGATAATTAGATATATTTAGGAATACATAAATACAACTCACACTGCTTGAGACTTGGTACGAAAATTTACAACGCGAAATCCTGCTACTATTAAGTCATGACAGTCGAAGGAATATAAATATATACATATATATATATTTTAATGAGCTAAAATAATTACAATCTCCTTCTTGTGTCTGTGCGTAACAGTACGTGTGCACCATGGGCATCGGACATACCGGTTATTACAGCTCGAAAGCAGATAACAATTCTCAATGGCTAACTTTTTAATGTCAGAACTGAAAGTTATTTTCGTTTTACATTTTGGTTTTAATATCCCAAATATTTTGAAATTTACATACCTGGAACAAAGCCATGGAAATCTATGAGAAAGGTGAATTTCCTGTGAGCGTCCTTCTTCTCTCGGTCATGGAGACCTGTTTCCACACGACATGGGACAAAATAGCATCGTCCACTGGTTGCAGTTTCAACTATTTTTCTCTTTTTCCCCCTTCCCTTCTTCTTCTGGTTTGGTGATGTTTCTGACGAGTCGGTTTTTGATTCCTGTAAACCCATAGAAATATGTTTATCTAATAATGGAGTAAGTGGAAACTTGCCTCTTCAATCAGGGGGAAGGGTGGGGGGATCCTTGAGAGGAAGCGGGTCGTTAAGAAATAATCTCAATAATAACCTGACTGTTGTTTTATAAATACTTCAGACACACCAAGAAACCGATTTCAAACCGACAAATTTTTGGCCAGAATGGTGTGGAGATATGCCTCTTTCTTTTGTGTCTTTTTTGGGGTACATATACAGTGTGTCTGAAAAATGTTTTTTTTTTTTAATTATAAATTGTGCATTGCTGACAGACTGGGAGTTGTCTATGTGGTAATTGCATTTCATTTCATCCTCCTTCATTATGCTACCAAATATATTATGATATTTGTCATGCACTGAAATGAATATGAAAGGTTTTGAATTGGTATGTCATTGCGAATAGAGGAAATATGTATATATACATGCATATTTGTAATACAACGGTTATTTTATTCAGCTCACAAATTTCACAAGTTTCCTCACGTCTTCTCGAGTGACTCAAGTGACTTATATACAATTTATTCAATGAAATGAAATAGATTTCGAAGAAAATAGATAAGCGAACACTCACGTTATTATTATAAGATAAATGTTAACGAAGTTTACCTGATTGATTTCACAGATCAAATCAAATTTTTCCATAACACTCAACAAGGCATTTTTCTGGGCTCCATGCTCTTTCCAGACATGGTTGATCAAATTCTCTGTCAACATTCCTTGCTCTTCTAGTTTCCTCCATTCCTCAGGAGCTTCGTTCCGCTGAAGAAAAAAACATTTTTTTTCCATTATTATTGTGGTTATTATTACTCTTATTATCATTGTTGTTATTGTTATTATAATTATTATTATTATTATCATTTTTACTGTTATTTCTATTACTGTTATAATAATTAAAAATACGCACATCCAAACACCGCAGAATGAGTATAATGACTGACTTTATAGAGTCTAATCGCCAAAGATGACTGTTTCAAGTGCATTGTTTCAGTGACTGTTTTTGAGAAAGAAGTAGCACAAACTTGTCTGGTATGGCTTTACTTATTTGTCAAAAATGTCACCTATATTTTGGGGTAGTTTGCTTTTGAGGAATTCATGACACAAACATTGACGTGGACTGAATGTTACCTGCTGATCATCTACAACTGCAATGATCTTGGTCATGATAGCATTCAGCCACTCCGGATCAAGGACCACGAGATCGATTTCGCTGAAATATACAATTTTTCCATAATGATGGAACTTCATGAGAGCTGCTTCAGCTTCGTTACCTTCTATATCTAACTTTTTGAGTTCGTCTAATACCTAGAAGAGATGGATATATTCAGTTTAAATCAACAACATTTTGTTGACAATGTGATATATAACTTATTGTAAATAACTGTATAGATACATGTACATATACAAATCATTCCAATCGTAAATTATTGCAGTAACAATAGGCCTACATTTAGAGGGTAATTAGGGTATTACTATGAAGAAAAAAAAAGGTCATCCCACGTCTCCAAAGAATAATGAAGAGAATTACTTTTACGTTAATGTTCAAGATCCCCCCCCAAAAAAAAAAAGGAATAAAAATAAATAAATAAATAAATAATAAAAATAAATAAATAAATAAATATACAAATTTTTAAAAATTATAAGAATAATCTCTAGCTGATCTCCACGACAATGAAGTGGAGTATCAGTTTCATTGAGAGATGCATAATGGAATGTCATTTCGAAAGAAAATATCTGAAAGTAATTCTGTATTGTTCATGATCCAGTTTGTGGGTTTTTAAAACAAGCCCAATTTATATTATCAAATCACAGAAAACTTTCTGGAAATCACATTTACCGTAAAACAATTATCCAACTGGTCGACTATCTTGTCTTAACTTTTGTTAATCATTAGGCTACTTACCTAGCGGTACTGGTTAGATATAATTATCATGCGTCGGTTGATGAGAATTACACAAAAGTTAACAATAAATAAAACAGCTGTCATGGCTGTTGGAGAGATGAAATGTGACGAATTTTCGCCCATGGGGCTTCACCAGGAAATGATGAACTTTATTCAAAAGCATCCATCATGACAACGCAGTGCGCTAAGCGTATATGCGCTAAGGACACTAGCTCAACAAAGCAAAAGTGCAAAAGAGGGAGAAAAGAGAAAGAGAGAGAGAGAGAGGGAGAGAGAGAGAGAGATAGAAACAGAAAAGTAACATATGAGAAGAGAAGAGACAAAGATAAAAGGAGAAGAAAAGACAAAAAAAGGAAACAAAAGATGAAAGGAAACAAAATATAGAAAGAGGAGAAGATCAAACGGTAGGAAAAGAGTGAAAAAGATATATCTATCCCACCAGGTTGTAGAGAGCCTAGATAGTTGGAGAGGTGCTTCTGACTCTCCTTTTATATATATATTATAATATCATAATTAATAGGATTGAAGTATATTGAATATATCATAAAGAAAGTAAATGTGAGAAAATTACAATGCCCCGACCGGGATTCGAACCTGGGACCCTGGATTACATGACCAGTGCTCTACCAACTGAGCTATCCGGGCTCCCGTCGAAGCAAAGTAACAATCTCACATGTACCCCCTACGCTTGATGGAAAGAGAGGGGCTATATGTGAGATTTTTACTTTGCTTCGACGGGAGCTCGGATAGCTCAGTTGGTAGACAACTGGGCCAATGTGCATAAAAGGCTACTAGGCCTAGTTGGCAACTAAAATGGACTTAAGTTGCTTACTAAGCCTAGATGATTACTGATTGTGATGCATAAAACCCAACTAGATATAGTAACATTCTAAAATTCTGGCAAAAGTTAGAGTTGATCTGGGGTACCTCTAAGTCACTAGATGACAACTAATCAGTCTGCCTTTGGACACCGTCCTGACAACATGGCTCGAAGAATCATGGATCTAGTTGAACTGCGTCGTCAAATAATGTAAGTACTGGGCAGTAATGCAATGTTACAAAGACCCTTAGAAATGAGTTATGCTCATTTGGAATGTGGTTCGAAGCTCAAACACAATAATCTTGTCTACAAGCCTATTGTATCTGACATAATTACCTCCTCTCCATAGGCCATAGCACCCAAATCATTTACAAACCAAATTGTCCTAGTATGCAACTAGTAAGCAATGTGCCTAGTGAGGTTTTATGCAACACAAATTAGTTGCCAACTCCGTAGGTATAAACTAGGGAATTTATAATCTTACTAAGCACTAGTTGCCAGCTAAACTAGTAGCCTTTTATGCACATGGGCCCAGGTCATGTAATCCAGGGTCCCGGGTTCGAATCCCGGTGGGGGCATTGTAATTTTCTCACATTTACTTTCTTTATGATATATATATTAATATATATATATAAATAATAATTATAATAATAATAAGAGAGAGAGAGAGAGGATATACATATGCAGTGCGTCACAGAAAAATGAAACCCTAAAACAAAGGGTTATCGTGACCACATTATGCGCTCTATGACAATAATTATCTATTTACTATTGTCCTTGCCGTAGTCGTCCTAGGGGTAATTGTTCTGGGGTAATTTTTCACAAAGCTAATTTTACTGGGGAGTAGTAGTCCATTAACAATGAATTAGCTGTTAATAATATTTTTTCTGCATAGACAATGGACTTCACTCTACCTGTATGCCTCAAAATGCAGCTGGTCTAATAATTTTGTTCCAGGGCTGTATATGTTGTGATATAGTTCCACGTGTTGGAATAAATGAATTAAAAAAAAAATCCGGACAAATATCATGCTTAGTTCCAACAACAGTTTATTTACAGATCCACTTTTTGGAAGCCTCTTCCTTTATCAAGTGGAGAACAGATACATGTATGTCGATAAATATATAACAATAAGACGGAAACGTGTTACCATGGATGCGCGAATGTGTACAAGTTTTCACTAAAGTAACTCATATTTTGGATTATGCTACGGTATTCTGGTTCTTCAATTTCTCATATGAGAATGGATTTTATGATGTCATACCTTTGTTACGTATGCGTGTATCCACGGATGCGCGGCTGTGCCTGCTGGAACTCCAAGCGTGATCAAAACTTGCACACATTCGCGCATTCATGGTAACGCGATTCCATCCTATTATTACATTGTTATTGTTCATATCTGTTCTCCATTTGATAAAGCTTGAAAGAGGCATCCAAACAAAAATTTGTGGATCTTTAAATTTTTTGTTGGAACTAAGCATTATATTTGTCCGGATTTTGTTATATATATATATCTATCTATATCTATTCTATTCTATATAATATATTACGCTAAGGATTTGTGGCTTTTTTTTTCTTGTTCGAATAGGCACCTCCCCTGGCTCTTTTGGTCGCCACCTATTGGTACCCACGGGCGGGGAATGCTTCTTAGAGGGTTGGGAGGCACTTTTTAAGGGCTGACGTGCCGTCCATATTTCATAAACATTGAAATTTCCGGAGGGAGTAATAACGCACGAAAAAGTACCTTCTGTGATGCTTAAAACCTTTTCGTTAAAATGTTACGCCATTTTGCTTTAGGGGGAACTTACTTTTTGTGTGGTGTTTACTATAGGGCAAACTTCCTTTTGCAACAGCCTCCCAAAATGAAAACAATATATAGGGTTAGGGTTAGGGTTTAGAGTTTTAGGGTTATGGTAAAGGGTTGCCACGGTGTCAAGAATGAGCCCCTCCCCTACAACCAAACCAACCAAAAATTCCTTCGAAAATATTTCCACTATGATAGTGTAGGATATTACTCCCTCTCCCCTTGCGCTGGGGTGACGGGAGGCCGATTGGGGTGGGGGTGGGGAAGTAGGAAAAAGTCAATCCGTCTGTCCTCCCAAGACCCATATAAGGGGGCCATAATTCCCCTGAAGAAAATGACAATAAATTCATCCTTTTCTCATTTTTGCATCCTTTACAAGGGACGTATCCGCTAATTATGCACGTTATGTTTTCATGACCTTAATTTCTCTGAGTATTAAACCACAGAAACATGGCAAGATCAAATGGCTCCCTCTAGCTCTATGCATGGATATACTACTCGAACATAATTATATCCATATCATTTAGTCTTAATCAAGATGAAAATGTATTCTCTTCAGAACACATGACAGACTAAGCCGATTTGTAGACATCATTCGGGGGAGGTGTAAAGAAGGACCCATCCCCCCCCCCCCCCCACCAAAAAACACGTGTGTTGTGATGCGTCGTATACAATGAAGCCATACATGTGTACTATGTTTGCGCTGTAGTAGAAATTGAACGTGTATACACACAACAGCATATTGAACTATGCCTATGTAGGGCACACGTCACGCTGTCCTTGGCAATACACCAATTGAGGTTTATTCCCTTCACAGGTATGGGTTGGGCATGAAGCTACAAACCCGCTTCATGGGTTGGCAGAATTATTACTCCCTCTGGAAATTCAATGTTTAAAAATGAATTTATGACTTTATATGGACGGCACGTCAGCCGTAAGAAGTGCCTCCCACCACTCTAAGAACCATTCCCCGCCCGTGGGTACCAAAAGGTGGGGATCGAATGGGCCAGGGGAGACGCCTATTCGAACCCCCCCCCCCCAAAAAAAAGGCCCCAAATCCTTAGCGTAATATATATATAGATGGCTTCATTGTATACGACGCATCACAACACACGTGTTATTCGTTTGCACATTCCACGTGTATTTTTACATGTACTGTACCGGTACTATGTTTTACCAAGGAGTTATCTGTAACTCTTTGGTTTCATAGAGTTACATCATTATTATTTTTGTAGCTTCATGGTTAAGGGGAGGGAGGGCATTTCTCACTGGGGCCGGTACATCATGCATCATCCACGTACAAGAAAAAGGGTTAAAAATGGTACCTTTTCAGCACTAAGCGCATAACCTGGGTTACGCGTTTAAGATATTAAAAGAAAAACAAGCAAAAGTCAAGAAAAAGGGTATCAAATTAAGATATGATAAGAAGAAGATCCGCTGAAAGGGGGGGGGGGGGCATAGTTCGGGAATGTGTTCCAAATTAGGTCATTTTTGTGATTTAAGCGGATCGTGTACAGGTCTTAATGAGACATCAGCCGGGAGCGGTCGTCGCGATCGAGTCGGATCGATTCAGGCGCCTGTGAACTAAGCCAATTTGTAGACATCATTCGGGGAGGGGAGGTGTAGGAGATCACGTCACTTCGGAATATCGGTTGCCAGGTGTAAAGAAGGGCATCATCATCATCACCGTGGGGCGGGGGTGGTCCACCCATGCAGCTCAGCCCCCCCCCCCGGTTAATTTTGCCACTAAACCGACGTATTGGCAATGGGGAACGCTGACCATTTTTTTGAAACATGGAAATCTAATTATATGTTATATGTGCACACTAAAGCCCCGAGGCCCATCATGCCCGAAGCATTTTTTTTTCTAGTGGAGCAACCTGAGGAAAGGGCGTCCCCTTCTAACACAAGTGTTATTTTTTAAACAAAGCAATTTTATGGGGTGCACACTTTATAGTTGAATTTTCATAAAAGTAACAAAAGATAAGATTCTGACAACAAAAGATTCTGACCAATAAAAATGAAATTGTTTCAATTAGGCCCTACCACCTTCTTGGGAGGGGGGCGTTTCCATTTCTTTTTAAACGGTTGTCAGGTGATATTTTCCTAGCAGCTATGATGTCAGCTTTTATCCTTTTTCGAATGTTCACCGACTACATCCATACTACTACCCTGTGGCAAATTTTTTTTTTTTGGGGGGGGGGGGGGTGGGGGAATTCGAGAATAGTAGGATACCTTACTGACCGAATATTATGATATTCGGGCTTCTTGTTGCTGCAGGACGTAAGAGGTGCTTGCAGCAAGAAACAATCTAGGCCTAGTTTCTTGATTGTATGAGCGAGCAAAGCGAGCGAACGAGAGAGAGAGAAAAAAAGAAGAATTTTGTATCCTGAGAATAGGTTCTAGCGTATTGTTATTCCGTTCTCATAATCTGTGTAACATGTTATCGGCATCTTCCGTTCTCATATTGGGAAGAGACTATTGGTCACAGGCCATTATTTCTGAAAATTCATCTCTTTAGCCCCTTTAGGTCAACTTGCCGCTCGATTCCTTTCAGTTATGTTGCTAACATTCTTTGAGTAGAAAATAACATAACATTAGCTAGAGATTCAAGATGCAAACCAAATAACTTCCATAAGAATATGACTTATTAATATAATTGGCATTGGTTTATATACATAAATATGGCGATTATATTAATAACTAATATCAATAATGAAAATATAATGGGCATTGGTAAATAACCCTAATAATGCTAGTGAGCGAAGTTTTGAATTTCTGTTTTCTTCTCTTTCCTTTCTGATTTCTTCTTTTCTTTTTCTCTTCTTTTCCTTTCTTTTCTTTTCTGCTTTCCTTTTCAACCTCTTCCTTTTTTGCTTTTTCTTTGGTTGGAACCCCCTTTTCAGGCATGAAAAGTGGGAGGGGAGGGTATTCCCACCCCCACATTTGAAAACATCTGAAAACATAACGCCCCACTTAATTTAACCAATTATCATTTTATCCACTATTTTACCCTTTTTACGTATTTATTGTCGGTCTATCGGACCTTCTAACTATCGGACCCCTACTGAACCTTCGGACTATCGGACCCTTTTGCCGATTCGATCTACAGAACCTTCTATCTATCGGACCTTCTGACTATGGGACCCGTTGGTCATTCGATCTATGGAATCTTCGGACTATTGGACCCTCCTGCCGATTCGGTCTATAGAACCTTCTGTCTACTGGACCCTCTCGTATATTCGGTCTATCGAACCTTCTATCTATTGGGTGTCGGTCTATCGGACCCGCTAACTATCGGACCTTCTAGCTATAGGGATGACCCCAAAGAAGGAGCCCCCCCCCCCCCCCCCAACCAAACTTCCTTCGAAAACATTTCCACTATGATATAAACTCCCGTCTCCCCTCGCTCTGGGGTGACGGGAGGATAGTACGGTAAAGTCAATCCGTCGGTCCTCCCAAGACAAATATAAGGGGGCCCTAATCCCTGAATAGAAAATGACAATACATTCGTTTTTTTGCTCATTTTTGTATCCTTTACAAGGGACGTACCGCTAATTATGCATGTTATCTTGTCATAGCCTTAATTTTTCTGAGTATTATACCACAGATACAAGGCAAGATCAAATAGCTCCCTCTAGCTCTATGCATGGATATACTACTCGAACATAATATTATATCCATATCATTTAGTCTTCATCAAGATAAACATGGATTTTCTTTAGAACTCATGCAAGATTTGGATAAATAACACAATCATACTCAATTGTTGTAAATACTTCTTGGTAAAAGAATTACACTTTTACCCGACTTTTTTTATTCACTCGATTATTTTGACAAATATACGGCACGGTGATTAAGTACGTTGGCGCAAGTTGATTTTTACACTCTCACAAACGATGCATCCTGTTCATCCAAGCATAAACACATACCACACAAGAAATGTTACCAAATGATCCGGGTTAAGATACTTTTTCAAAATATGTATAATAATTTTCAGTTCGTAACTGAGTTTTAAACAAAATTAAGTGTATATATATTATTATAAATATCATCATTAAAATTGTGATGAACATTTGGCAATTTTATTCTTTGCGATTACTCCATGACTAACCAAGACGCCCTTCTTTTCATTTAAATCATATTTACCGCTTACAGCTTCCCTTTCCAACTCATGGTGATGATAATAATGATAATTTCTAATAATAAGACACTTTCTTTAATTAACTTCCCACAGAATAATGAATAACTTTGGATACAAAATGTTGATGAAACATTTAGTCTCATTTTCCATTAAAACAAAATCTTCCAACTATAATCGTGAATTAATGAACTAATAACCCAAATGGGCCTTAAATATTCTGTGCATGATATTCTGATATGTAGGAATATAGTGTCACTATGAACATGACGAACAAAGAAGCGGACAATTTATGCTGCTCCTCATTGTACCCTTCACAATTGCACAGGTTAACAAAAGAACATCCATTCATTGCTATCCTGTAAAAATATGTAGAACACGTGTCACATAATAGCAGTGAAGGGATGTCCTTTTGTCTTCTAGAGCTATTGTGGAGGGTACAATGAGTAGCTGCATAAATTGTCCGCTCTCTTTGTCACCGTGTTCATAGTGTGTAGGCCTATTTCTTAAGATTACAGGATTACCTTAGAATGTGTAAGGTAGAATTTCTTTCTAGCTGTAAGTTTATGAATACGATCTTCAAACAGAACCCATCTGGTGGGGACATTTTCATTCATGAAAGGAGCTTTATCCATCTGCTCATCAATAGTGTTGCGGACTTCTTCAATCTGGATAGAGAATGAAGCATGAATGGGAGCCAGTCATGCACCACCACATAGAAAATAACAGCAATGAATAATTGCCTTGAATGACCTTGAATGGGAGTGAGGCAGATCCATGTATGTGCAATAGACCGCTTCGGTAATGTATGCAAATTTTGTACATACCTTTCAAACAAAGGTTCTCGACAACCTGAAAGCTTGCCGGACATAGCAACAAATAATGTACGCAAACTGGATTCCAAGCATTGAGGCTCATTTATACAAAGCAGGTTAATGGAATAGCTCGTCACTAGGTGCTCAGAGATTTGTATACATTACAGAAGCGGCCTATTCCACCTTTCTTGCTACCAACACAACAACGTAGAACCTAATGACAGCGAAAAAATAACTTCACAACGGCCATAGTGGAAAATGTAAATGACGGAGAGAGGGACAGAGAGACAGACAGAGAGAGACGGGGGGGGGGGGGGGGGGTGGTGCGGTCATTTAATTATGATCTTGATTTTTTTTCAAGTTTGGCAACTCGTTACCGAACATTTAATAGGAAAATGACGCACAATCAAAGTTTGATATAACTGCAATATATCATCCCAATCAGATTTCCTTATATGGAATTGCTATAAATCCCTGCAGTCTTCGCGCATTGTATTATAATTCAAAGTTTGTCCGGTTATCGACATATGTAGTAGGCATTCAGTTTAATTCATATCGCTTAAGGTCTATCTGCATATAAAAAATGAAAAACGGACTTGATTATCGTAAAGAATGTAGTGTGATTTCGTATTGAAACAAATCTTTTCAATAAGTACTTTGGATAATTATGCTTACCGACCAATTTCGCGATTCTCTCAATCTAATTCATTCTATGGCCATTCATTTATAATTTTGCCCAGCAGTGTTATAAGTTCGCAATAATGAATTGCACATTAACATGCATCTTGAAGAATTCTCATATTTCATTTCGGCTTTCACTTCTTGGTAAAAAAGTCGTCCGATTTAATATTACATGCCCAGGCGATGGGGGTAAATTAATGCCAGAGGTAAATAGGTTAGAGGCGAAAATATCAGAGGTAAACATGCAAAAGGTATAAATGTCAAAGGTAAAAATGACGGAGGTAAAAGCATCAGAACCAGATATGCCAGAAGTGAAAATGTCACGTATTTACCATTTAGTAGAAAAATTTAATCTAACCTCCTTTTTTGAGTTTCCAAAAGTAAATGTTCAATAATGGGTGTATTACTGATTACATGGTTAGATTACTGATTCATTTTATCAAATTGAGTGAAAAATTGCAAATGCTAAATGAGATCGAGATATATTACATAATAATGTATATACGTACCTTTGGGTCTTGCTTATTGGCATTTTCGACGTCAATGCGGTGTGTGATAAGATGACCGTAGTGTTTTCCTTCGAGTTTTTTCATGACCCCGTCCATTCTTTCTTCCACCTTATAAAAATGTAACACAAACACACACACACAAACAAGAGAGAAAGAGAGATGAAAGATAATGTCATCTATTTCAAGGATTCTTGTGCTGTGAGCCTCGTGTACACAACTAAATTATATTTATTGTCCCATTACCACAAAAACCCTACGAAGACACGAATACAAACCTCATCTCTTACACTGTCTGCATGTGTACCGACCAGTAAAACCCTAGGTTCTCCGTGACTGTCAGTTTGATCCTTCTGCAGATATTGGGGCTCAACAGCGTGGGTGTAGATTGACTTTAACCAAAAGTGAACCTCTTTCATGTTAGCCTGTCAAAGGAATGAATGACATCATTATATAATGATATACACATTTGCATTAGCTAATTTATGGAACCTCAGTCTGTAAACTAAAATATGAAAATATGGCAGTGATCTTTAAACATATACGAACCATTGGCGACCCCTGTATTTCAGCAAGAAATTACTCCTTCTGATTTGTGTTTGGTTTCTTTCTGTTTATTTTTGTTGTTACTTTTGTTAATAAGAGAGATGTTATATAATTAAGGAATCTTCTGGAAGGAAGTTATTTTTTCAGTTTTGTATGGTTTTATGAACATAGAAATTTCCAAAAGAGAAAGTATTATTCATACGTGAAAAGTGAATGTGCTCTGTAGCAGTGAAAGAATCATAATGCACATCCAGTAGAGGAAGAACATTCTAGATCATTGTGTATGATGTGTGATAATTACAATGTTCATGTAATTACATGTTGGAATGTGTTGATTATCCTGGCCTTTGCATGACCTCTTAGTGAGAGTGTAACATTAGTTATGTTCACACGTAGTACATAGCATCGATACTATGTTAGCATCGATGCTATGTAAGTTTCAAAAATATTTCCAGTACGTTCAGACAGGCCGTGATCGACTTGCTTCTATCACCCACTCGTGACTATTCATCGCTCACCCGCTGCCAAAACAATAATTACTGCCCTTCACAGAGTGACCCGAGTATAATTGGTATGCATGGTCAAACGCGCGGAAGTTTGTGTACAGGGGTCATATCATGCGAAGCTTTTTTTTTGAATAATATTTTATTTGTCTTCATAAATCAACATAATAACACAATAACAATTCATTTGTAATATCGATAATACAATCAACTAGCAAATACATGTGTTATAATACTTACTTTTAAATAAACCTTGTACATGTCAAAATTGACTGAACTCCAATCTTATGCCAGAATAAAACACATGCATGCACACTATATTCTCTGGTAAGCACATGTAAATCAATATCTAAAGACCACATCATACTTTAGTTAAGGTCTGATTCTGAAAGAGCAGATTCGTAGCTTTAAAATGATATATAACTCATTGGATGTTCATAACTCAATGTACAAAGAGAAGAATGCACACTCCCTCATAATGTTACTTCTTAATAAGGGTTTTAAAGTTTGCAGTCTATTGAAGCACTCTGACTTGCAAAGTGTTGTGCTAAGGTGACAAATGGAGGATTAGAACTCAATGAAAATTTCTATGAAGGGATTATCAGATTGTCCTAAAACTTGGCGTACTACATAGACATATCCTGTTTATCATAGTGCACAATAGTATCAATGCAAAAACTTACTCCGGGAGATTTATGGGAGATTAAAATGAGACAAGTATTCAGGGTCGTGAAAAAGAAAAGTAATACAACAAAATCCAGAGAAGACACACATAAGTCTGATAGAAAGCCGTCAAAAATACCACTTCTAGATTGTTTGGTGCCTCCACATTTTAGATTACTTAGAAAAAAGTACACTCTTTCAGGAAATACCCAAAACTAAAATTTGACCATGCATGCCAACCAAAACACATTGATTGAGCTCTAACTGAAAATCACACAGTGCGATTTTTGGGTGGTTTTGTGGTGCCTGGTCATATATAAAAAAGAAAAAGATAAAAAGAAGGAACCCTCCAAAAAACAAACAAACAACAAAACAACCCCCTTCCTTACCACACAGTATACACATTATCCTACTTACCCCTATATACATCACATTACATTACAGTACCAGATGAAACAGACAGAATGATAATAGAAAAAAGTAGGGAAGAGGGTACATCAAATGAATACATTCATTGCATTATATTATAGCACCACATGAAACAGACAGAATTATAATAGCAGCGAGTGAAGATAGCAGCGATTGCGCTCACATTACAAATAGTCACAAGCGCGGTGGGTGGTCTACCGCAAAGCGTCGATGCTATGTCGCTGGATCCTGAGATTTACTCCTGCTAAACTCGCTGCAAGAATAGTTTGGAAACTCGCTTCTATCTCGTGACTATCTGCGTTCAGACAGCGTTTGGTCTCGACACTATCTGGTCTTCACCAAAATAGCATCGACACCTCGATAGCATCGATGCTATCGCTCTAGGCGTGAACGTACCTATTGTAATGAGTCTATAAATAGATCATGGGAATCCCCTTCCTTTGTTTGTTACAACTAGAGCTATGTAGAACTTACAAGGGAGTTCCAAACTTTCATGAATGTTGTAGTAGAATGTAGAAAATTCTAATTAAGGGTTGAAATTGTATATAAGCTGGGAGCTTGCACAGAAATTTCAGAATTTATACCCTGATTATATCGTGGAGCATATATTGCATAAGTTCTCAGTTAACACCATCTGATATTGATCATATTGATATCAACCTGTGGAGATCGTCTTGGACCTCATCTTGGACTTCATCTTGGACATCGTCCCTGACCTATTTGACGTCGTGTTCGACATTATTATCGACATCGTCTTAGACATCGTCATCGACATCAATTATGGACATCAATGACTTCCTGAATTATCTTGGACATTCTTCGGTTGGATCTTGAATCTTCTTTTACCAGTAGGACAACATACCATTTGGATTTAATATTTGGTGTTTATAATTGTGGATTAGCAGCCAGCTTACTCTACACTTCAAGAACATTCTGGACTCAGAGAAGTTTCCCAGCTGAGAAATTGTAAGTTTTTGCTCGTTAAGTAGATGTACTTTATTTGTAACTAAAATTTTTAATTCTTTTATATCATGTCATACCAGATGTTGGTAAATATTTAAATTAAACCATAAATCATCCGAAGTTAATATCTTTTGTTTGATTCTTATCTTTTGTGGATTTTAGATCATTACAGAGATATGATTTTGACTATCAATATGAAAGTATATGCACGACTATTTTAGCGTCATCAGTACGCCTGCATTGAATATTTACAAGTAAGCGAAGCTATTTACCAATAATTATATTGATTATCTATGTATATGGATTGGAATATCTTTTATTTTTAAATCCGTAATGTATAAGCTAAACTTCCTTGCCTTTTAGTGTTAACCCATATGATGCCGCAACCTTGTGTGCTGATCTGCGTAGCAGTGCCACGTAAGGGGCGGATCTAGCTTTTTTCCAAGGTGGGGGGGGGGGGAGTTCAGGGGCGGATGCAGGATTGAGTAAAAGAGGGGGCACAAAAATGAAAGTTTGTCAAAACGTAGACCCGGTAGGGACAAAAAAAAAATTCACCAAATTTCCAAAAAACGCTCAGTAAAGGGGTTATTGGGCCCAGTTTCCCTCCGCAATTCCCTGACAAGCAAAAAAACAAAAAACAAAACAAAACAAAATAAAACAAAAAAAAACGCCAAGAAAGACGGCGCCAAGTAAACAAACAACCGGCGCCCCGCGACCCCCCCCCCCCCCCCCCCCCCCCCCCCCCCTGGATCCGCCTATGCACGTACATGTGCTAGCCTGTGCTCGCGTGCCACAACTAGTCTGCAAGCACAGACCCTAATTTGACACTTTATGAGAAAAAAAAATCATTGTCTTGAGACAACCCTAAATCAGCTACCAACTGGTCGTGTCAGCAGCAGCTATAGTACATGACCTTACAGTCTGGCTTCCCCATCTACACCACTGTTTTGCGAGTTGACCTTGTAACTGATCGGAAAGTGTTTGCAGTTCACTTGTACCAGCCCCATTAATTTACAATTAGGTCTATGTAGTGGGCTTTTGATAAACGATCGGGTAAGTCGCGTGATTGTCGCCTTAATTTGGCAATTCAAAAATCAAAGGGAAAAGTTATGGTATCCTTAAACGCTCAAAAAAGGGGGATAAGTATAGTTTATCAAAAGCCTGTACCGGTGTACGCACGTATTAGTACTAGGCCTACGTGTAGACCAACTTGAGTCTCAAATTAAAACTTATGGGCCTAGAAGTACATGCATTACAGTCGCATGCATGCGCGCCCCGACCTAATATTTGTAATGTGGCAGTAGAATCTATAGCAACGTGATGACAGTGAGTTGATGTGACATTGGATTCCGAAAAAGAGGAACTATATACCGGTTCATCAAAACAAAACCTGTTTTAATTCCAAGCCAGTTTGCCAATAACCTAACTGTAACATTAATTTTAATATTTTAAAAATAAATGTATAGGCAATCATAATACGGGAATAAAATATTGCGCAATCAGCACAATGGATGTCAGCACACCCCAGCCAGGCCTGCACGCTGCTGCCCGAAACGGCGAAGGCTCACACGGAATGACCCGAAGGTGAAAGATAACCTGCCTTCGCTGTTCGGGCAGCTCAGCTGGGCAAATCCGCTTACAAGTTCCAAGGTTATTGAGAATAACCCTGGAGCCTACTCCAAACAGCTTTCCTGTGGGACTTCCTATAATATGTCAAAAGGTCTTGTGCGGATTACCGACTTTTTCCAGCAGACCCTACATGAGGGAGAAGAAAAATGAGCATTTTTAGTTCCGTTAGATCCAAGTTGGATCAAATATTGGTGTTCATTCTTTACCTCATTTTAGCGTTTACCTTTGTTCCCGTCCGTGTGAGCCTTCGCCGTTATGGACCGCAGCGTACAGGCGTGTCTGGGGTACGGTGCAGGCATTGCTGCATTGCAGCGATTGCGCGCCTTAATAAATTTATTGCTGTAAAGTGCATGATTTCCTAATGTATTTTTTTTATACAATAAGTGTTAGGTTATTAAGCTGGAATAGGCATTGAAATTAAAACAGGTTTTGTATGATAAACCCGGTCTCTACTTATACAGTGTACTTATTTTTAGAATGCATTGTCACATCCACTCATCACTTTTATCAGCCGTCACGTTGCTATACTGCCACATTACTAATCTCATCGCAGGGCGCGCATGCATTGCTGCGATTATAATGTATGTACCTTACTTTTAGGCCCATATGTTTTGATTTGTCAAAATGTGGTCTAGGCCTAGATCTATGCCGTGCGCATGCCGGTACAGTACTACAGGCTTTTGATAAAGTAGTATTCCTCCTTTTTCGACCCTTTAAAGATACCATAACTTTTCCCTCTCAGTTTTGAATTACCAAATCAACGCGACAATGACGGGACTTACCCGACCGTTTATAAAAAACTATGTAGTGAGTTTTTTAATGTTGTCAATACACACCGACAGATCCTTTTCCAGGTTGATAACGAGTATGTAGATTGCTCTCCATGTCAGAAAGATCTATCAAAGAAATAGACATTATTATGATAATTAATTGAAAACAATAATTAATAGATCATTCACGCATTCTATATTGGCAATAGTGTTAGCACAGAAATATAGAAAAATATAGAAAGTAACAGAATCATACCTACGCTCCGTACTGCACAAATTATGCAAAGAATCACTTGTCTATCAGTGTTAATCAAATAACATTTGTTATTGTCAAATTAAGATGAGAAATGGATCCCAATATGAATTTCGCCTCACTTGTGACAAAACCTACAAGAAGATAGCTATGGGTTTGTGCCCAATCTTTTTTTCACTCTATTTCATGAGCAAAGAAATTTTCGGACAGAGAACAAAAAAAAAAAAAAAATCATGAGAACAATGGTCCTCGGAAGCCGGACAATAGTCCTCGAACGTCGAACAATGAATTTGTGCCTCATTCCGTCGACTGTCCGAGGACGGAGGAACAATAGAGGAACAATACTTGTCCTCGGAAGTAAAGCAATACAAGACTGTGTGTAACTGTATGTGTGTTTTAATAGGTGTGTCATGATTAATTTTGTTTGGGACGATTTGTTTCTGAAAAGACCGAATTAATGCCCCTGTTTCTTCAAACATCACACAAGGAGTACGTTGGCGCAAGTTGATTTTTTACACTCTTGCAAACGATGCCCCCTGTTCATCCCAGCGTAAACTCATACCACACAAAAATGGTACCAAATGATGTGGGATAAGATACTTTTTCAAAATAATTTTATGTACAATAAATTTGAGCTCGCAACTGAGTTTTAAACAAAATAGCAATTCTCTAAGTGTAGACTTTTTTTAATCACATGGTAGAGAGAGAGAGAGAAGGGGGGGGGGGGGGGGACATGGAATCATTACAATATTGCTATGTATTGAACATTATCTGCAATGTTTAATATTGATCAGTAACACTTGATTACATGAAATAAAATGTAAATGAACTCTCATCATTGTCGTGGGTAAATAACATGTATACGTATTAGCCTGTGACTGTGGGAAGTCGACGCAGCTGATGGCTGCTAATGAGAAGACTCTACACTGTGCAAGAGCCTGGCTAAAGTTATATAGAAGAAGAAGCTAGATAGATAAGTGCAAAGATCAAGAAGAAAAGAACTAGCAGGCCGCCGTGATTAAAGGCTATATATTATATATATATATATACAACAACATATATCATATATATGGTATTCCTGACGATTAAAACAAAATGAAGGATATATAAAACAAAATAATACTTACAGGATGGGTTATGTGGTAAACATACTGCCCGCCGAAATCCCATAGGTGATAGGTCGTAAGGTTTTGGGTTTCTTGCTTATTCCCACTAATTTGAGCCTTCTGTAGAACACGTTTTTTCATTTGAGTATTCTCTATGGACGAATGATCGGGGAGAAATCTGAATTATGTATCATTATGTTGGAAAAAGAAGAAAGTCGAACAATGCCAGTGTTCTTGCTCTTTGGAAAGTGCATATATAGGGAAATTGTTACATTGTAAGCAATGCAGTTACCTCAAACATATGCAGGCTATATACAAAAACTACCCCTTATTAAAATAAATAAATAAAATGGAATGTAAATGGTTTCCCATATTCTGTCTCTGGACCTTAACTCCAAATCGGTACGTAGATGGCTCCAAATGGGAAATGGCGTTCACTTTTTTTTCGAAACGTGAATGCAAAATCTAATACTGAAGCGATGGCAGCGACAAATTTTTGATAAACTGTGCCCAAAATGCCCACATTTTTTAATGTAGTGAGCTGTCATCATGCACGCTCCGCCTGACCTTAACTCCAAATCCAAATCTGGACCTTAACTCCAAATCGGTACGTAGATGGCTCCAAATGGGAAATGGCCTTCACTTTTTTTTCGAAACATGAATGCAAAATCTAATACTGAAGCGATGGCACCGACTAATTTTTGATAAACTGTGCCCAAAATGCCCAATTTTTTTAATTTAGTGGGCTGTCATCATGCACGCTCCGCCTGACCTTAACTCCAAATCGGTACGTAGATGGCTCCAAATGGGAAATGGCCTTCACTTTTTTTCGAAACATGAATGCAAAATCTAATACTGAAGCGATGGCACCGACTAATTTTTGATAAACTGTGCCCAAAATGCCCAATTTTTTAAAATTTAGTGGGCTGTCATCATGCACGCTCCGCCTGACCTTAACTCCAAATCCAAATCTGGACCTTAACTCCAAATCGGTACGTAGATGGCTCCAAATGGGAAATGGCCTTCACTTTTTTTTCGAAACATGAATGCAAAATCGAATACTGAAGCGATGGCACCGACTAATTTTTGATAAACTGTGCCCAAAATGCCCAAATTTTTGAAATTAGTGGGCTGTCATCATGCACGCTTCGCCTGAGCTCGAGCTCTCGTGCGAGATTCGGTCGGCTTCGTGCATTCCGAAATGTAATCCCAGTAGTCCGACGGACACGTTCGACGCACAAACTCTGTGTTCGAGTGAATGGGGCTTACGCAATCCTGACTTTCCCCACGGCCGCCTGGTGGCGTATACCTTTAATGACATATTGTGGATGTTTAGTTCATTCCAGTCGTTAGTTGTGCGCGGGAAGCAACTGAACCTGTGAGCTTCGCGTTTGAAGAGCTGACGCTGAAGTTTGATATTGTTCCCTCCCGTTGGTCGGTCGGTGAGTTGAATGACTCAACAAGGTCTCTTATGATATGGAATATTTAAAAAAGTCTGGCATATTTTCTTCTGTCTTCTAGGACCTCCCATTTTAAGGTCTGCAACATTGTTGAGACGCTACTGGTTCGTATGTAGTTCCCCATGCAGAACTGAGTTGCCTTTCTCTTAATGGCTTCTATTTTCTGTATATCCTTTGTGAGGTGGGGATCCCATGCCGGAGAAGCGCACTCCAGAATTGGTCTCATCAGTGTTTGGTAGGTTAGTTTTTTTCTGACCGGAAATTACGTCTTAGGAATCTTAGTACTCGAGAAGCTTTTGCACAGACTTTCTTGACTTGTGCGTCCCAGCGCAGCTTGTAATTCATCACAGCGCCAAGATATGAGAATATAAATACTTCATGTAGTCTTTGGCCACAGAAAGTATACTCTCTTTCGAGTCCCCTCGGACGATATTTTCATGATGAATAGCCCACGTAGTTTGCCATTCTTCATGCCCTGACAGATCCTCTTGGAGGACTTGAAAACGATTGGTAGTTGTACCGGATGTATAAATAACACAATCATCCGCAAACAGTCTAGTTGTTGATGACAGGCCATCTGGTAGAGCATTGATGTTCATTAGAAAATCCAGTGGTCCTGTCACTGTTCCCTGGACAACTCCATAAATAAACGCCATCTCCTCCGAGGACGATCCGTTAACCAGAATTGTTTGGGTACGTCCGGTGAGGAAGTGTCCCCCCCCCCCCCTTTTTAGAAAGGATCCAGTAATTCCATACGATTGCAGTTTTCTTAATAATTTTTCGTGTGGATCTTTATCAAATGCTTTTGCGAAGTCTAGGAAGACTACATGTAGACTTTCCCTTTTCAAGGGCATGTTTCATGTCGCAAATAGTAAGTACTGAGTAGTAGTAGAGCGTTTGGCTCTAAAGCCATGCTGATTATCAACCTCCTTCTTTCCTATTTCTTTTTTTTACTTCACATTCTGACCTTTGCTCTCCATTATTGAATCGTTTATTGAATCCGATACTTCTATTCTGTTTCGCTTTTATTGCATATTACTATAATCAGACTTACTTATAATGTTACCCTATACCGGAGCCTAATCATTTACAAGGTATGCCTTTTATTTATGCTCCCCACATTTTACATTAATTTCTTTGCCTGTCGTATACATATATCTCTCGAAACTTTCTACTTATTTACCGTACATTATACATGATTTGAATTCTTTATCAGTATGTTTTGCAACCGACTCTTTTGTTTGTAAAATCTTATAACGTTTTCATCTTCACTGCCAAAACTGGATTTAGTCCGGACTATTCAGGATCGATAGATCCGAATCTCAAGTCCTGCTAGCATTCACACTTACAGCAGCAAGACCTCATCGCATCTGCTATGCACATATTTTTCATGGTTTCTGCGGTCTCCCCCCGTTTCCGCGCTATTTATAAGGTGCTTTGTTTACCCTTCTATCATTTCCTGTTTCTATCTTCCTTATGTTATTCGTTTTTCCTTCTATCTTCTTTTCTTTCTATTTTCCTTATTCAGTGCGTCCCAGAAAAAAAGTTAAACAGCTGGAAAAATTCTCCCCAAATAAATGTTTCAAAATATTGTTAGGGTCTCTTCTATCACATGACACCAAAATATCTCACAATATTTTACGCCTGAGTGAGTAGAAGCCCATTTAGTGAAAGGGTGCATAATCCATTCTTGACAAGAATTGATATTGGCTCTGGTCGGTATCAGCCTATCTGAGAGTCATAAGGGCTTAGAAATTTCCATATTCTGATCAATAAAAGACAATTTATGAAATAACGGGCTTTGTTCTCTGTACATCCTTACACATCCCATCAACATCTTATGCTTGAGTGAGCAATTAACTACTCTAAAATGTTACTTTCGGCGAATCTTTTAATTTCATCTGGCTTGCTCACTCAACCATAAAGTTTTGATGGGATATATCAGGACATACACTGAACAAAGTCTGTTCTTTCATAAATCGTTTTTTAATGATCAGAATAAAAAAATTATAAAGTCTTTTCATGACTCTCAATTTGGCTGATACCAGCCAGAACAAAAACAAACATTTGTAAAGAATGTTTTATTGACTTTTTCACATAAGTGGCTTTTATTCACTCAAGCATAAAATATTTTTTGATATTTTGGTGTCATGTAATAGAGGAGACCCTAAGCTAACCACAGGTATGAAATTTTCCTGAAAATATTTTGAAATATTTAATTTCAATTTCAAACAGTTCTCAACTTTGTTGATACCA
This sequence comes from Heliocidaris erythrogramma, assembly GCA_025617745.1. NCBI lineage: Eukaryota > Metazoa > Echinodermata > Echinoidea > Camarodonta > Echinometridae > Heliocidaris > Heliocidaris erythrogramma. Next base: position 35,604,290 of record CM046863.1, on the reverse strand, counting down.
GTCAGAACAAATACCAATTCTTGTCACGTCTGAATTTTGCACCCTTTCAGAAAAGTGATTTAAGATCACTCAAGCGTAATAAATAGTCAAATCTTTTGGCGTTCTTGTGTAGGAGCTAACTACAAGAATCAAAATTTATAGAAAATATTCAGAAATAATTCATTTGGGGAGACTTTTTTCAACTGTAAACTTTTTGGGGGGACGCACTGTGTTATTCTTTTTTCCTTTTTGCTCATTTTGTTTATCTTTATTATGTCATTCTGTGTTTTTCCTTCCTCCCTCTTCTTTTCCTATCTTCCTTATTGTATTTTCTGTTTTTATACTTCTATCTTCTTTTCTTTCTCTCTTTCCTCATGTTATTCTTTGCTTTTCTTCTTCTTTCTTCTTTTCTTTCTATCTTTCATTCTATCATTGGTATGTTATTGTTTGTTTTTCTTTCTGTCTTCTTTTCTTTCTATCTTTCCTCATGTTATTCTTTGCTTTCATCCTTCTTTTGTTCTTTCTATCATTCCTATGTTATTCTTTGTTTTTCCTTCTTTCTTCTTCGGTTCCTATCTTCCTTATGGTATTTTTCTGTTTTTATACTTTTATCTTTCATTCTATCATGCCTATGTTATTCTTTTTTTTTCTTTCTGTCATCTTCTCGTGCTATCTTTCCTAATGTTAGTTTTTGTTTTATCCGTCTATCATTTCCTTTATCTATCTTCATTCTGTTATTCTTTGTTTTTTCCTTCTATCTTATTCTTTTTCTATCTTTCCTAATGTAAGACTTTGTTTTGCGTTCTATCATTCCTTTTTCTATCTTTCTTATGATATTATTTATTTTAATCCTTCTTTCTTCTTTTTTATAATCTTTCCTTATGTTATTCATTGTTTTTCCTTCTATCCTCTTCTCTTTCTATCTTTCCTTATGCTGGTCCACATCAGGTAATGCGGATAGCGTTCATATTACGAGTAAATCCACTTCTGGTCAGGACCAGGTCCTGACTTAAACCTAGTCGTGAGGTGGATCGAGAAGTCCGGACTAAGTCCGGATTGAGTGATGCTGATAGCGTTCATTTTAGCTTTTGGGTCCCGACTATTTTGGATCCCGATTAAGTCCTGACTTACTCCGCTCTTACCCCAAATATGAAAACTGGAACATCTTCTTTTCTTTCTATCTTTCTTCATATTTTTCATTGCTTTTATTCTTCTTTCTTCTTTTCTTTCTATAGTATGTTATTCTTTGTTTTTCTTTCTGTTTTCTTTTCCTTCTATCTTTTCTTACGTTAGTCTTTGTTTTATACTTCTATCAGATGGGAAAAAAGGAAATAATGAAAGAGGAGAAAAAATGGGGGGGGGGGGGGGGGGGGGGGGACAAGGAAGAAAAATAAGATAATAATTGGACACCTTTTTTGTTTTACTTTCTTTTTGCTTTGTTCAAGCGGACCCTGCTCGCCAGCGCCCCCCTATAATAAGGGCTTGTGTAACATGGATTTTCTATGTTTGCTTTGAACTTGATTCAGTTCAATCCAATTTATTCCCATTTCCAGCAAAAACAATTCCCATAAATATTAAACAAAATTAGACATAGAAACATATAAATTGTAAAACAATATGATACATTCTGCGCAATTTGAGTTTTAGAATTAGCCTTGAATTTATCATGTACATGATGTATAAAATTAATATATGTTTAACTTTTACCTTAATCTTCAGCATCAACCTGACATTATTCCATCAGTGCCAATGGTATACTGTTAAGCATACTGCTAGTATGTAAACAGCCATAGGACCAACGGCTTTAAGTCCTCTCCGAGGGACTTGGGGTTAATGCCTTTATACCAAAGGACACGAGATTATCCTGGTTTCGAACCCGGGTCCTTCAGTTACAAAGCCACTGCTCGACCACTGAGCTATCTCGCCTTTTCTGAGGATTATGGACGTGATAGAACACCACCCGATGGCAACACCTACTACAGCACCCCAACCCGCACGCAGGCTATGCCATTTATGAATAACTTTGACGAAAATTGTCAGTACTATGTGCTTGTACCGTATGGAAGGGCATCGATGACACAATAGTATACTTGTACGTATACTCAATTGAGTATACGTATACTAAAAATGAGTATACGTATACGATTAGACCAATCAGGGGGCTCTTTTTTTAGTATACGTATACTCTGCTAATTCGTATACGTATACAAGTTTGCCGAGTATACGTATAAGGGTCTGCATACGTATACTAGTTGACTCATATACGTATACGAATTTGCAGAGTATACGTATACGAGTAATCTCGATATTTTTTTTTTTTTTTTTGGAGATTAAGACTGATACTTTTAATCTCTAACCTCTAAATAAAGGCACTAATAAAGAAATAATTCAATGAAATAAATCGCGAATAAAACAAAATAACAAAAGAAGCAAAGTGAAACGCTAATTATGTACCATAACCTATAAAGGAACGTCGCTAGACTCGCAACATGATGGGCATATGCATGTGTTAATGTATATCCCTTAATAATACTCCTGTCAATTACGGATGAAACAAACTTGTTGAGCTTGCAGTAACGGAATCAATAATTCAACGTATATAAGACCAAAATACTCAACAAATCCGGAAAAATAGTTTGGAAATATAGCTTGACGAAATTGTATCTTAAATAAACAAATTTTTAAAAAGAACAAAGAGAATTACAGCTACATAATCCTAAACCACTTTCCAATGTTCTAATAATGTCCTCAATATTTTGTTCCGTTCCATGAACAAAAGTTTTCTTTACATTTAACTGTGCACAATGACATTACACACTCATGGTCATTGTGAGCTATGAAGTGCTCTTATATCAAAGCACAACATCCGAACATCTACTTCAGATTTCCCACATTACACTCGGCCTTCCAAAAAGTTCAGCAAACAATATTCTTATGGTAAACGAAAATGTAGCAACATACAAAACTGGTGGACTTGCATTTCAAAGTACAAAAATACGAATATATCCTCATATCCGAAGATATAAATCTGGCGCTTTTTCCAGATATGAATTATATCACAGATGATGTCGTTTGGTGATCAACAATATTAATCAGGTTCTATCATCACATGAGGGCCAGAAGGGTGGCAACTCTGTGGAAAATTATTTGACGGAATAATGATATAACCCAATGTTCTCCAGGTTCTACCGTCTTTTGAGAGCAAGAAGGGCGTTAAATCTCTGTAAAATTATGCTATAGGTTTTCCCGCCCAATTTCGTAAAAATTGCATCCGATTTAACAATGCAATCATTCAATTTCGAGCGAATTTGAATTATCCCCGAGATCAACATTCAAAAAGCTAACTAGTTCATTCAATTTAATTTCATTAGCATGCGATTTCATAATTTTCTCAAATAAACGTGTAAAAAGCGCGTTGAAATTAAAAATGCACGTAAAATGCATTCAAATTCGCACCTGCTCTGCCCTGATCAACGTTTGGGAATTCAAATTCACGAATAGGCAAGCATTTTCAGCATTTGGGCAGTGTTTTTCGTTACTGCTTATGTTCTGTGTAATCTGCATTTGTTAATTATGCAAACTTTATTTACCTTGAAATGTGACATTTGCCTTATATTGATCTTTCTCATTCCTCTGTCAAACCGTCATCGAAACAACAACTCCACTTTCATAATTATACATACGATCAGGCCCCTGGGAACGATTTTGTTATTGGGGGTGCTGTGAGCAGATTTTTTTTTTTGTATCCAGGATTTTGTGATATTCACAAAATTTTCTGACAAGTAAAATAAAAGTCCTCACCGTTTTGGGGTGTCTTTTTAACTCCAAAAATCTTTGACAAGCAAGCAAAAAAAAAGTCGTAAGCATTTTGCTGGCTACAGCACCCCGCATTCTCTGCCTTCTAGGGGGTGATGTGCACCCCCTCAAAAAATTCTGGGGGTGCACCCCGCCTCCCAGGGGCCTGTATACAATTCATTTATGCACGACTATGGTGGCGGCTCGAGGAGATTACATGAATATCTCGAATACGGACAGAATTAAGTTGGCTGAAGCATTTGACAACAAGCAAGACTACCTAGAACTGGCAGACGCTCTAGGAATAAACATGAAATATGATAAAAATAAACTTTGAAAATGAAAGTTTGAAAAAATTAGAAGGAAATTATATAATCAAAAACAGTGAAAAGGGGTGCATATGACGTGAAAAAATGAGGTAAGAATTACATAGAACAACAGAACTTGTTTATGCTAATTGAATTGGAACGTTGAAAGTGCGAAGGAGTGTGCCTATAAATGAAATTGAAATTGGTATTTGGGATGAAATTGAACGTCTATCCAGCTGGCGCCAAATTGAATGACAACTTTGCGTCGTTGAATTGAATGAATTTCTCTCTAAATTGAATGAAATAAAATTTAAAAGGAATGATATAAAACTAAATTTAATGCTCAAAGAATGAAAATGAACCATGAGAGCAGAGAGTTGACGAAAATGGTTCGAACTTGAACGCCTATTCATGAATTCGAATGCAACTCTGATGAAATTGGGAGGGAAAACCTATACCAAATAATGATATAACCCAATATTTTATCACATTTTTAAAGGTACTAATACCCTTCATCATCCCTGTACCCCCCCCCCCCCCTCAAAAAAAAAATCTTTTTCAGAAATAGACTATTTTGTAACTGTATTCAAGTTGACTGTTGTTGAACCTTTTCTATAAGCTGGGCAGTAACAGTCATGGACTGTACTTGGTCTATGTAAGTGTTGGTCTTCAGCCTGGAATAGGTCAGACCCTGTGACTGACGTGGGTCTGCATCTGCAGACAAACTTTACCAGATACTCTTTTTTGTCAAAAATCAAATAATACAGAAATAGAAGTACAAGCTCTTTTCAAATCAGGCAGAAAACCCTTGCAAAATTTGAATTATCCAAATCCCAAGGGAAAATGTGTACATGTATTGTCAAATGACAAACATGTATAAACTACTACGATTACAAGATGATACTATTCACGACGACCACATGTAGAGTTTACCAGGTAGAGTTTGCAGGTGTGTTGTCGATGTCCAGGCCGCGCCGCGAGCACTTATTTCGCCTGCTGTGCATGCAGGCTCGTGGACATTGCAAGGCAGCTGATTGGCCAATCATCAGTAACTAGCATACGTATATCGAGATAACTCGTATACGTATACTCTGCAAATTCGTATACGTATATGAGTCAACTAGTATACGTATATGAGTCAACTAGTATACGTATGCAGACCCTTATACGTACTCGGCAAACTTGTATACGTATACGAATTAGCAGAGTATACGTATACTAAAAAAGAGCCCCCTGATTGGTCTAAGGCTGGGTTCACATAGAAGTATACGGTATACGGTATACGATATTCGCTATTCGCTATTCGCTATACGCTATACGCTATACGGGCATGGCGAGTCACATAAGGTAGCACGTGTGCCCTACTTTAATATTTGAGCCATATGATTTTACACACTAAAAACTATTTTTTTTTTTGGGGGGGGGGGGGGGTTGGGGGGATGTGATTGGAAATACTGTAGTTATGTTTCCAAATATATATTTTAACATTTCAAACATGAATCAGCCTAATTGATTTTATCAATTATTCCTATTTTCGCTTTGATGACGTCATTTTTTATGGTGGGGGGGGGGGGGGGGGGGGTAGCTTGATTCTACTCCCCCATCCCAGCTTTGTGAACTCTTATCAAAAGTGAAATAATAAAGAAATCATTTTATAAACAATATTTTCTTGAATTAAATCTATTTCCACATTATTTAACTTATTATAAGAATAATTAAGTAATTAGTTAAATGTTGCTCAATTAACCCGCGCTGCGGGTTAGTTGAGCCATTTTGACCTTGTGTCTTCAATCCTTTCAAGGTCAAACAAGAAAGAAAGAAAAATGCAGAGCCCACATAAATCACACAGAATGTGCATGAGATATTTTTCTTTCAGTTAAAAAAAAAAGGGGGGGGGGGGCATTTGACATAGTAACCCTAAAGTGTTGGATAACTTAAATATGACGGCATGTGCTATGAAATTCCAATAAAATGAGTACCAAGAAATGCTTTTATTTGTAACTTACCTTATTTAACCAAAGCACACAATAAATTGTTTATAGGGAAATTCAGAACACCAGTTGCCACATCCGAACAGGATGGTATACGCTGCACGAAAATCGAACAAGCACGATTCCCACTATACTATACTATACGCAGCTATACGCAGCTATACGGCATTTTCGTATAGTGCCCTCTCATGTGACCCGGTATTAGGAAATCCTATTGTTCGATTCAAGCTATTCGCGTGCCCTCGAAAACGTGCACCGTATACCCGAATAGTATACTTCTATGTGAACCCAGCCTAATCGTATACTCAAAATGAGTTTACGTATACTCATTTTTAGTATACGTATACTCAATTGAGTATACGTACAAGTATATACGTATTGTGTCATCGATGGCCTTCCATACGTAGCACCTTCTTCTATGCGGAAAGTTAGTTCGACACCCGGACTGCTTTTCAAGTATTTGGACGCAATCTTTTAAGTCTGATTTTTGCACTTGAGAAAGGGTGGATAGATAAAAAAACATTTCTTGAACCTTTATTGTCAATAAATGCCACTATGAATCCCTGGGATCATGCCGGCTTTTTGACAGAGTCATCTGCCATAGGGTTAACACATGGAAACTTGATGCTATCTAAAAAAAGGTAAGTATTGATATTTTAGTAAAGGGGTGATGGATGTGACTACTACATGTGTAGGCCGTTACCATGGTAACAAATAAATTTCGTGTGTTGTATTTCTAACAAAATGCTATGGTTGTTTTCAACATGAAAATAATGGTAAACATGTAATAATTTTTACCGTCTGCTTGATTATATTAAAAATTTTAGTTAATTGGAGTAGAGCTAAATTTGATTTATAAAAACTGTTGCCAAACAGAATGTTAATGAAGATGAAATCTTTCAAAGAAAGAAATGTGACCTACCGATGGAAACTAAATGTTAAACAAACTGAATATGAACAATATGAAATTAATCATGTATTATTTTTCACCGTAGCTATATCATAATCAACTAATGAGTTGAGTTGAATCAGTAGAGTTAAATTAAATAAATTAAACAGTTAAATAATATCAAAATCTGATAAAAATAAGAAATTTAAAGCATATTGAAGTTTTGCATTGTTTCGTAAAACAGTGATATGCATAACATGGGCTGTATGCAAATTAGTGATCCGATGATGTCATAAGCTCACTTTTCCTTTTGTATTTTATTATATGAAATTTCAAATATTTCATTTTTTCATAGATGTTTATAAAGATTCTCTTCATTGTATCACAATAAGTTATAATAATGATGGTCTTACACATTCTATGAGGAGTCAAACTTTGTTTTATATTCTTGGAGAAGAAAACTGAAATATTTGAAATTTCATATAATAAAATACAATAGGAAAAGTGAGCTTATGGCATCATCGGTTCAATTATTTGCATACAGCCCATGTTATGCATATCACTGTTTCATGAAACAATACAAAATATTAAAATGCCACAAATGTCTCGTTTTTTATCCGATTTTGATGAATTTTTAATCTTTTTTTGGTTTAATTTAATTTTATTGATTTAACTCAATTTTTGGGGTGAACTTGGTCTTTAAATGTGTTCCTCATGGACGTTGCCATGGTTAATAATGAGTTACACATCACGAAACTATTGGAATGTGAAAATTACCAGACATTCCTAATTGAACAACATGCAAGCAAATGTCAGATTCTTAATATATATATTCTGAGCTTTCAATTCAAATCTTTCTAGATATTAGAAAGCAGTGTTTTGACTAGTGTCAAAATTGTTGCTCGCTCACAAACTTTAAAAACTGTAAAGCTGATTTTGAACTATACAGAATATTAGCACCAACCCCATCAAAATTACGTCTGCATCATTTCATCATTTGGTCGACTACTCGGAAGTCGGTCTCGCCAAGGTATATTGATAATGTATCAAAATCATATTGAATACGTAAGAAAACTTGCCCACATATACGTTGTAGGATGGATGGGCCGGTCACATAGCAGTTCCCTATAACCGAATTGCAGTCCCAAATCTGCCCCTGGCAGTGTCCGACTATTTTATTGTATTGAAAATCGGTGAAGTCTGACCTGGCCTTTACTGTCAGAGACACAGAACTTACGGATGATTGAAACCCCTCTTTTGTAACAGGTTATGGATGCAGATTGATGCTAATGTGAAGCTTATTATCAGAGCAACAAAATACTAGTGCAATAGTGCACTAGTGCAATAGTGCACTAATACATCAAGTTAATATAATAAATTAAAGCCTACAAATGAAATGATTATACTCATTATGCAAAATTATTCAAGGATTAATCAGCAGTTTTGAACATTATACTTGTAATTATTTAAATAATGCTGAATCAGATTTACCCCAAAATTGTAAGTTACAATTTGCGATATTGCATACTAAATCAATGGTTGAAAAAAAGCCAAACTTTATTTCATTTTTTATAATATAAGTTATCGTTAACTATAACTGGAAAAATGATATATGTTATATGAACATTATAACATTTATACATATCATTATGGTTCTTTTTAAATTTACTGTGCGGTATATATAATTTTCCTTTAAAGAAAATATAAAGTCATGTGAATGCAATGGGTCAATCTCCAGGAGGCGGAACATCATATCAGAAAGTGAGAGAAATAAACAACAATATTCAGTGATGATGTGTCATATATCCATATTGAGACAATGGAATTATACTCTTGGGAAGAGCAGACTTAAGTATTAAGAGGGTTATGTGAACACAATACTCTGTATGATATTGTGTATTGTATTATGTAAACACAGTAATACAACCAGGACTCTAGTGGAGTAACGTACATTTATCCTAATATGCAAGTCAATGAATGTGCAAATCTGTGCAATAAAATTTACCACACAGTCAGCACATTTAATCTTTGTTGGGATATGATTTGATGTTTTCATAATGAAAGACAGAGATGATTTTAATCTTGTAATAGATCGTATATATTACAAAATAAATCCTTTAGTTGTAATACATGGAATTTAATTGAGGTCATTTATCATAACTTTCCTTGGGAACAGGGGTGTCGATCTGTGTTCATGATTGGGGGATGACCGGCGAGAGGAGGGTGTGGGAGCCTGGGGGGGGGGGGGGTGATATCCCCCTCCCACACCAGGGACTTTTTCACAAATCTGTCTATAAAACTTGCATTTCAGAGCATCCCGAAATGGTTTTCTGTATGATTAAAATTGTTGTTAAATAATGAATTTGGAAAATTATTAGTTTTAACTTAGTGTATCGTAATTCGCACATCCAAAAATATTGGCCGGGGGGGGGGGGGGGGATTATACAGGCCTTCCCCCACCTCAAATTTCAGGGGGAATATATACCCCCCCCCAACCGGGATCGACACCCATGTTTGGGCATCACGATACCACTTAGCCATCTCTTCCCTCCGCATGAAAAATCTCTGATAATTTTTCCATGCTCTAACCAATGTTGTACTCCTGACAGTCGGAGACATGCAAAAGTGGTACGTTCTGGGCGTGAACAGTTTCTCATATTTAAAATATCCCCAAAGTACCCCTTTTAGATAGGAAAAATTAACCCTTTCACTTTAGAAAAGTGTCACCTTTTCTTTCTAACCGGTGCCAGTTCCTCATTATTATCAAAGTCTCCCTTGCCAGTGTCTTTACAATGTGTGTTTATTCAGTAGAATTGTTGAGAGTTCTGTTACATTACATCACAGCACAGCATAATAACTAATATAGTAGCTATATAAATAATGATTTTCTAATTATCAATAAATGCTCCCTTTTCACCTCTAAAAATGTCCCTTTTGTAAATATACGTTCCTTTTCAATACAACCTCTATTCAAATCTGATACGTGCCCTTTTCCTTCGAAAAGTGCTTCTTTTCAACATTTTTTTTGCACTTGAGAAAGGGTGGATAGATAAAAAAACATTTCTTGAACCTTTATTGTCAATAAATGCCACTATGAATCCCTGGGATCATGCCGGCTTTTTGACAGAGTCATCTGCCATAGGGTTAACACATGGAAACTTGATGCTATCTAAAAAAAGGTAAGTATTGATATTTTAGTAAAGGGGTGATGGATGTGACTACTACATGTGTAGGCCGTTACCATGGTAACAAATAAATTTCGTGTGTGTTGTATTTCTAACAAAATGCTATGGTTGTTTTCAACATGAAAATAATGGTAAACATGTAATAATTTTTACCGTCTGCTTGATTATATTAAAAATTTTAGTTAATTGGAGTAGAGCTAAATTTGATTTATAAAAACTGTTGCCAAACAGAATGTTAATGAAGATGAAATCTTTCAAAGAAAGAAATGTGACCTACCGATGGAAACTAAATGTTAAACAAACTGAATATGAACAATATGAAATTAATCATGTATTATTTTTCACCGTAGCTATATCATAATCAACTTGTTTGTCTAAAAGGTCAAATCCACCCAACTTGTTTGTCTAAAAGGTCAAATCCACCCAACTAATGAGTTGAGTTGAATCAGTAGAGTTAAATTAAATAAATTAAACAGTTAAATAATATCAAAATCTGATAAAAATAAGAAATTTAAAGCATATTGAAGTTTTGCATTGTTTCGTAAAACAGTGATATGCATAACATGGGCTGTATGCAAATTAGTGATCCGATGATGTCATAAGCTCACTTTTCCTTTTGTATTTTATTATATGAAATTTCAAATATTTCATTTTTTCATAGATGTTTATAAAGATTCTCTTCATTGTATCACAATAAGTTATAATAATGATGGTCTTACACATTCTATGAGGAGTCAAACTTTGTTTTATATTCTTGGAGAAGAAAACTGAAATATTTGAAATTTCATATAATAAAATACAATAGGAAAAGTGAGCTTATGGCATCATCGGTTCAATTATTTGCATACAGCCCATGTTATGCATATCACTGTTTCATGAAACAATACAAAATATTAAAATGCCACAAATGTCTCGTTTTTTATCCGATTTTGATGAATTTTTAATCTTTTTTTGGTTTAATTTAATTTTATTGATTTAACTCAATTTTTGGGGTGAACTTGGTCTTTAAATGTGTTCCTCATGGACGTTGCCATGGTTAATAATGAGTTACACATCACGAAACTATTGGAATGTGAAAATTACCAGACATTCCTAATTGAACAACATGCAAGCAAATGTCAGGTTCTTAATATATATATTCTGAGCTTTCAATTCAAATCTTTCTAGATATTAGAAAGCAGTGTTTTGACTAGTGTCAAAATTGTTGCTCGCTCACAAACTTTAAAAACTGTAAAGCTGATTTTGAACTATACAGAATATTAGCACCAACCCCATCAAAATTACGTCTGCATCATTTCATCATTTGGTCGACTACTCGGAAGTCGGTCTCGCCAAGGTATATTGATAATGTATCAAAATCATATTGAATACGTAAGAAAACTTGCCCACATATACGTTGTAGGATGGATGGGCCGGTCACATAGCAGTTCCCTATAACCGAATTGCAGTCCCAAATCTGCCCCTGGCAGTGTCCGACTATTTTATTGTATTGAAAATCGGTGAAGTCTGATCTGGCCTTTACTGTCAGAGACACAGAACTTACGGATGATTGAAACCCCTCTTTTGTAACAGGTTATGGATGCAGATTGATGCTAATGTGAAGCTTATTATCAGAGCAACAAAATACTAGTGCAATAGTGCACTAGTGCAATAGTGCACTAATACATCAAGTTAATATAATAAATTAAAGCCTACAAATGAAATGATTATACTCATTATGCAAAATTATTCAAGGATTAATCAGCAGTTTTGAACATTATACTTGTAATTATTTAAATAATGCTGAATCAGATTTACCCCAAAATTGTAAGTTACAATTTGCGATATTGCATACTAAATCAATGGTTGAAAAAAAGCCAAACTTTATTTCATTTTTTATAATATAAGTTATCGTTAACTATAACTGGAAAAATGATATATGTTATATGAACATTATAACATTTATACATATCATTATGGTTCTTTTTAAATTTACTGTGCGGTATATATAATTTTCCTTTAAGAAAATATAAAGTCATGTGAATGCAATGGGTCAATCTCCAGGAGGCGGAACATCATATCAGAAAGTGAGAGAAATAAACAACAATATTCAGTGATGATGTGTCATATATCCATATTGAGACAATGGAATTATACTCTTGGGAAGAGCAGACTTAAGTATTAAGAGGGTTATGTGAACACAATACTCTGTATGATATTGTGTATTGTATTATGTAAACACAGTAATACAACCAGGACTCTAGTGGAGTAACGTACATTTATCCTAATATGCAAGTCAATGAATGTGCAAATCTGTGCAATAAAATTTACCACACAGTCAGCACATTTAATCTTTGTTGGGATATGATTTGATGTTTTCATAATGAAAGACAGAGATGATTTTAATCTTGTAATAGATCGTATATATTACAAAATAAATCCTTTAGTTGTAATACATGGAATTTAATTGAGGTCATTTATCATAACTTTCCTTGGGAACAGGGGTGTCGATCTGTGTTCATGATTGGGGGATGACCGGCGAGAGGAGGGTGTGGGGGCTGGGGGGGGGGGGGGGGGGTGATATCCCCCTCCCACACCAGGGACTTTTTCACAAATCTGTCTATAAAACTTGCATTTCAGAGCATCCCGAAATGGTTTTCTGTATGATTAAAATTGTTGTTAAATAATGAATTTGGAAAATTATTAGTTTTAACTTAGTGTATCGTAATTCGCACATCCAAAAATATTGGCCGGGGGGGGGGGGGGGGGGATTATACAGGCCTTCCCCCACCTCAAATTTCAGGGGGAATATATACCCCCCAACCGGGATCGACACCCATGTTTGGGCATCACGATACCACTTAGCCATCTCTTCCCTCCGCATGAAAAATCTCTGATAATTTTTCCATGCTCTAACCAATGTTGTACTCCTGACAGTCGGAGACATGCAAAAGTGGTACGTTCTGGGCGTGAACAGTTTCTCATATTTAAAATATCCCCAAAGTACCCCTTTTAGATAGGAAAAATTAACCCTTTCACTTTAGAAAAGTGTCACCTTTTCTTTCTAACCGGTGCCAGTTCCTCATTATTATCAAAGTCTCCCTTGCCAGTGTCTTTACAATGTGTGTTTATTCAGTAGAATTGTTGAGAGTTCTGTTACATTACATCACAGCACAGCATAATAACTAATATAGTAGCTATATAAATAATGATTTTCTAATTATCAATAAATGCTCCCTTTTCATCTCTAAAAATGTCCCTTTTGTAAATATACGTTCCTTTTCAATACAACCTCTATTCAAATCTGATACGTGCCCCTTTTCCTTCGAAAAGTGCTTCTTTTCAACATTTGTTTTTCATTCTCATAAGCTGATAAGTACCTCTTATCTATTATTCCCCTATTAATTCTGAGAGTTACCTGATGTACTTAGACAAGTACCCTATTCCGTTTTTTTTTCAATAAAGTGACCCTTTCCCTCTAATATGTGCTCCTTTTCATCTCTGTTGAGTGCCATATTTATCCTCCATATTATTGCCCCTTTCATTCTGATACGTGCCCTTTTGACCCCTAAAAGATTCATTTATTTTATAAAACGTGCCCCTTATCCTTTTAATAAGTGCACTCGTTTTTTTAATAAGAGCTCCTTCCCGTTATCAAAATGCCCCTATCAAAATCAAATAAGTGTCCCTTTTCCCTCTATGCAATAATTGCCCCCCCTTTTTTTAATATAAAATGCTTCAGACTCCCTTTTCCATTCTCATACTCATAGCTATCACTTATGATATGCAAGAATTTCCCTTTTCACCTCTGAATGTTGGCCTTTTAGCTCACCTGACCCGAAATGTTCAATTGGGCTATTGCGGTCGCTCACCATCTTTGTCGTCCGTCGTGCTAATCTTTTCAATTTTTTCAACTTCTTCCAAAAATGCATGGCTGGATTTTAACCCAAACTTGGTAGGATTCATTCTTAGGCAGGAGGTAAAGGATTTTTTTCCAATGACCGATTCTAGAGGACAACTACCTCGGGAAAACTACCCCGGGACAACTACTCCAGGACAATTACCCCCCGGACAACTACCCCTGGATTCTGGGGTAATTCACCAGGGGGTAGTTGTCGGGGGGGGGGGGGGGGGTATCGGTGTAATCGTAATTTTATGGGGGTAATGCTATGCTATGCTGGGGGTACTTGTCCTGGGTTGTAATTGTTCTGGGGCGGCGTAGTTGTTCAGGGGGTAGCTGTCCGGGGGGTAGTTGTTCTAGAATCGATCAGGAATTTTTATGTCGTCAGAACTTAAATCTTCCGTTTAAAAAACAAAACATTTAAAAAAAATAAACATTACCTTGTAAATAAAATCAACTTTCCCTAACTGAATACAATTGTGCCCACCCTGCTTCGGAGAAAGAAGATCCTTTATGCTACCAATTATTATTTAAATAAAATTTACATTCCCTTAAATACAATTGTGCCCACCCCCCGCTTCGTAGAAAGAGGATCCCGCTTATGCTATAAGAGTACCGAAGTGATGACGTCACAAAAAGCTATTTTTTTCATTATGACATTTTTATACCATATCTCAAAGGAACATGGTGAAAAACATCCCAAATCCCAAATTTTATGGCAATGGGCTCTTTGGGCCCCGAGATATGGCCGCATGAATACCTCCTTAGCCCCATTGAAGTCAGTGTTAAATTGGCCTGGTTCTAAACTGTTAAAGGGATACTCAACCGCAGATTGTGGACGTTTCAATGCCGCGAGAGGGCACCGTGATCGTTACCTGATCATGCCGTTGCCCCGCGGGGCGCAAACCTCGGATAGGCTGGTCGCCGCACAAACATGCACGCTCCGCCTGAGCTCGAGCTCTCGTGCGAGATTCGGTCGGCTTCGTGCAGTCGAAATGTAATCCCACTTAGTCCAACGGACGCGTTCGACGCACAAACTTTGTGTACGAGTGAATGGGGCTTACGCAATCCTGACTTTCCCCACGGCCGCCCGGTGGCGCATCCCTTTAAAGTAGGTATTCAAAGAAAATCACAAATATGGTAATTAATGTATCACTAGAAACTGGGAAGCTTACAGATGGCAATCGTATAAGTTTTATGTCAACTGCGTATCTGATGATTATAAAAACAACACAAATAAAAGCTCTTCTCAGCATCTGGAATATCCGAGGATTCGCCAGAAATATAGCGATGTTTTGATGTCGTCACTCTCGGGATCGATCCTGCTTAAGCAGACGACGTCCTATAATGAATGAACGTAATTGCAATGCAATTATTTATCAAATTATAAAGAGTTTGGTGTATTTAAACATGACCTTATTTCACACCATTATAAAGGGAAAGTGAAACTGATTATGATAACTAAAACCGTTTGATTGTAAATACACAGGGGAGGGGTCAATGATCAATGAAATAAACCCCACTTTCAAATTGAAAAGCCCTCCGAATAATAGCAGGATGGTATTCGTTCCCTCTTGAAACGCCGAACATGCCCCGGTGCAAGCAGCTGAAAATACAATGGCGTCTTATTTTGTTTACAAGTGACTGATTCCTAAATTTTTTTAACGCTGCATTTTTCATCAAAATAATACCATACACGAAGTTAAGAATGAGGCAACAGACTAACATTAAGACTGACGCTAGTGAAGGAAGAGAAATAAGTGAAGAGGAGATGACAAAATAGGCTCTGAAAATGTGTAAGATGTTATGGGACATCGTCTGCTTAGACAGGACTGGTCCATGGTGTGTCGTCACATATCTCAGCAGCGTTCGAGGAGCTCTTCAGCTGCTATATCGGGGGCCGTATTTTACCGTTTTATAATTGATAATAATCATTACTTCAAATGTTTCCAAGCGTTGAATTTGGATAACCTTGTTTAATTTATGCCATCTATGCAATAATAAGTATTAAGCCAATATTTAAAATCATTAAAGTTCTACTTTAAGAACCAGGCCAATTTACACTGACTTCAATGGGGCTAATTAGATATTCATATAGCCATACCTTGGGCCACCATGAACTGATTCATGTCAATTTTGATGTGTGAACGTTTTCCATCATGCTCTACCTAAAAATATGGTCATAAAAATACTGAAATACAAAAATCAAAATTTGGTGACGTCACACTACGGTACTCTATACATTATTATCAAAAGTGTCAACAAATTTTGATCGGTTGCTACGCTCGCTCGTCTAATCACTATTAACATCCCCTTAAATACGATTCTGCCCCCACCCCTTGTCAGGAAGATTCCGTTTATGCTGCCAATTTTTTTTTCAGTGAGAAGTATTACTAATTTTTCGCTCGCTCTCTACACTCGCCCGCCCAGTAAAAAAATAACATTCCCTTAAATATGATAGCTATTAAAATCGAACATTAAAAAAGGGGCTCGCTCGCTCGAATATGAAATTAACACTCATGTGATGTGGAACAAGTGATTGTAGGTGGTGCTTTAATTAGAAATTGGCAAGGAAAAAAAAAATATTCGAATTAGATTTATCAAATAGAAGTGTCGCGGTCTAGTGGATACGTCACCGGACTATGCTCGATTGGAAATTAAAGGAATATACAGATCCTCACAATCAAATGCACACTGTGATGTAAAGAGAGAAACAAATAGGATTATTTTAATCTTTCCTGAGATGGCTTCAAATGTACGGTATATAATGTCTAAAAGTTATGCATTCACTTTAACGTTTCCATTTAATATGCCTTTCCCTTTTCCCTAAAAAGTGCCTTTTCTGTTAATGCCCCCTTGTGCATGCCCCCTTTCCCCCCCAGAAGTTCTTTTTCTGTTGGTGTATACTTTACCCCACCCTCCCCCCCCCCCCCATCACGCTTTGCCGTCCTGGTCTGTGCTGTGACCAATATTGATTAGTTGCCAACTTGTGATTTTAAGTCGTTACACTCTACATCAACACTAACTTTGTGATTATACCGTATTTAGTTGCCAGCTAACCTTCATGAATATCATCAATATATATATATATATATAATTTCTTGGTACTGCAAAATTTCAATATGGCACGAAAAAGAGACATGATAACGAAGCTTTTCGACCTGCACTCATCAGGTTATCACGCAGGTATATCACAAATTACTTGAAATCAACTATATTATACTCGGTGAACCCGGACGCGTCTTTTTTTTTTGTAACCAAGCCTAGGCAGATTTCGCATTTTTTCATGAATATTCATGACGCAGGGTCGGAGAATGGTTCCGATTGGTCTTCATGAAAGCACGGTCGCCGGTACGCACTGTGCGTGGGGGAAAAAGTCCCTGGCCTGCACGCACGTTCACATATTATGATCGTATGTGTTCAACGTGTAGGCGCCTAGGCTACGTTTTTGCACTGAATCTATTATCGTTCTAAGTTAGATCTTAAAGGGCGAGTCAATTAGAATTACATTTCATGATAATATCAAAGTATTGTGTCAATATTGCTAGAAATCGCATATACTTTTTATTAAAAAGATCTGTGTACTTCTCTAAGCTTCGTTGAAATTGCCTATATCGCACGTTTATCAGCTAGTCTGTCACGCCCCTCGAAAAATAGGGCCCAGTCACGTGCCTTGTCAGGTGACCTGTGACGTACCATCGGGAACGTCTAGCTAGCGGACGACGCTTGTCTGTGTATATCCAGTGCAGGGAATTTTGGATAGGCATGATAGGAGTGCATATCTCAAGAAAATGCCGCGGAGATGTGTTGTTGCTGGGTGCAGCAAAGGCACCAGCGATGGTGTCAGTCTGCACACCTTTCCTAAAGGTGATGCAAATTGACTGCTCAATCCAATTTTTTACGTTTCACATTGCATAGGGGGGGGGGGGGGGGGTGAATATGTTGAGAATTAAACAATACATACATTAAAGTAGGCTAGGCGCCTACACGTTGAACACACACGATCGAAATATAGCGCTGCACGTAATATGCGTACGTACCATAGGTACGTACGTGCAGGCCAGGGAACTCCCCCCCCCCCCCCCCCCCCCCCCCCCCCCCCCCCACCGACCGTGCTTTCATGAAGACCAATCGGAACCGTTTCCCGACCCTGCGTCATGAATATTCATGAAAAAATGCGAAATCTGCCTAGGCTTGGTTACAAAAAAAAAAGACGCAACCCGGACGCAACCTAGACGCCGTAATTTCAGAACAATTGCAAAGCTTGGACGAACTCCTTTTGTCTGCACAGAAGAGGTTCTTGCGATTGAATGTAAGCAGCTTCCAGAAAGCGTAAATGCGCTGAGCTTCTGGCCCGGGACATAATTGAGAATTGATCGTCGGCATACCTTTGTGCGCAAGCTGGATTGTTCAGCAAGTGGAGACCAATCGCTGAATCGCATTTGGCTATCTTTGGTCTGTTAGCGTGCATTTCAGATTTGCAGGCACGGACGGGCTGCGTGCGCTGATTGGTTGTACGGTTCCGAATAATCGAGGGAATGTGTTGTTTAATGCGATCAGCCAACCGCTGAGAAGTACGGCCCACGTACCTGGCATCGCACCGGCACTGAAATTGGTAAATAACATTACTCAAGTGGGGGGTGGGTAGTACATCCTTGCTAGTTGACGGTAGCATCCTGTGTGTAGAAAACACAATGCGTGTCGAAACCGCGTAATAGCGACGTGACACTGCGTCCAATGCGCTCCCATTTCTCGACGTTCTCGTTGAGAGAAGTGATGGGAAATTCATCACTTCCGTCTACCGCAAGCCCATATTCACCGGGCAATACACGAGATGGGACTCGTACAGTGCAACTTCATACAAGATTGGGCTCTTTAGAAACTTAGTGTGCCGCGCCCTTAGGATTTGCTCTGCGTGCAAATTAGCTCCCGAAATCGCGAAAATCAAAACTATTCTCCTTGACAATGGTTACCCTGAGCATGTTATATCTCGCACCATAACACGGACGCTGGAGGCACAATCCAAATCTGACACCAGATTTGGACCTGCCAAATGCCCCGTGTATCTCAAACTACCCTGGATGGGTCAGGTATCTGACAAATACGCCAGTCAGATCAAACACGCAGTGTCACGTTGCTATTACGCGGTTTCGACACGCATTGCGTTTTCTACACACAGGATGCTACCGTCAACTAGCAAGGATGTACTACCCACCCCCCACTTGAGTAATGTTATTTACCAATTTCAGTGCCGGTGCGATGCCAGGTACGTGGGCCGTACTTCTCAGCGGTTGGCTGATCGCATTAAACAACACATTCCCTCAATTATTCGGAACCGTACAACCAATCAGCGCACGCAGCCCGTCCGTGCCTGCAAATCTGAAATGCACGCTAACAGACCAAAGATAGCCAAATGCGATTCAGCGATTGGTCTCCACTTGCTGAACAATCCAGCTTGCGCACAAAGCTATGCCGACGATCAATTCTCAGTTATGTCCCGGGCCAGAAGCTCAGCGCATTTATGCTTTCTGGAAGCTGCTTACATTCAATCGCAAGAACCTCTTCTGTGCAGACAAAAGGAGTTCGTCCAAGCTTTGCGAGTGTTCTGAAATTACGGCGTCTAGGTTGCGTCCGGGTTCACCGAGTATAATATAGTTGATTTCAAGTAATTTGTTATATACCTGCGTGATAACCTGATGAGTGCAACTCGAAAAATTTGGATTTCAAGGATCAAGCTGACGCGAGCTAGCTCAGTGGGATGGCCCTTCCGCTCACAGTACTGTTTGCAGTGACCACTTCAGGGAGGAGGACTTCGATAGTCAGGCCTCAGGCCAGGGGCTGTATGACCAGCTAGGATTTGCGCCAAGAATAAAATGCTGCGGCCAACAGCTATCCCTGTCATCAGACTGGAACTGAGGGCTGTGGAACTGGAAGCCAAACACAGGGAGCTAAAAAAACAAGAGTCGGTCTGCAGTTCTGAAGCTGGAGTCACTGGAGAAAAAGAGGGTAGGTCTACCGTACCGTACCGTACAGCCCGGGGGGGGGGGGGGGGGGGGGGCACTCAACTGTTTTTGGATGTGGGTGTGCCGCTGCAATCTCAAAACAGGGGGCTAAGGAGCTAAATGGTTAATTGAGGAAGCTCATTTTTGAGGGTCTAAGGAGAGAACGGGCTCATGGGCAGAGCTAATTTTAGCTGCTCGCGATCTCACTACTCTGGTACACATACGGTGCATGAACTGAGTCAGCGGTCGCAGCGCTGTTTTTAACGCTGTACATGCCGCGCCACTGCACTGGCTCGATGTCGCATGCAGATTGATCTCGCTGAGCCGCCGCTAGCACTAGTAATACCGCGTTCAGTTAGGGGGCACTAGGTCGCCCAGCTCCCCGCTGGCGCTGCGCTGGCCTGGGAGGCTAGGGAGCGACCGTTCCCGGACAATGGGCTGTGCGCATTGTTTTCTCATATTCTAAGGAGCGAGTCGGAAGCCAATCGAGGTGCGGTTAGTGAAAATCTGAAAATCGCATATCATGGGAGCGACCCGAGAAGGTTGAAAATGGGGGACGTCACAGCGGCACATACATGTGTGACATATATATGTGAGTGCCCCCCCCCCCCCCCGGGAGGCAGCTAGCTTGCAGCACACGATTTTGCTGTAATTGTTGTAATATATTTAGACTTTCATCCAGTCTTTCAGTGTACTTGGTTGTTATCATAAGCACGCACACAAAGATTCGCAAGGTACGGTCAGCAGTAAAGCGACTGTCCACACGTCTACTTGTCTGTAAAATATTACGTTTTTCCAAAACATAAACCTAATCCAAAAGAGGAATTATCATGGGTAAAGTGTTTGAAAAAAATGCCAGACTTGTCATTTGACCTCTACTAAAATGTCTAAACAACCTATTCAAATCCTTTGGGGGACTTAAAGATTGTCGAAATTGTATAAATAGTGATATGAAAATGGATAAATTATCATTCATTTACATTGCCAACATATTAGTCAACCTTAGTGGCTTCGCGGGGGACTTCCCGATGCTACGTCAAATCGCTCTAGCCAATCAGCTGTCAATTTTTTGGGGGCGTTCCCAAATTAGTGAGTTTTTTGACCAATTCTTGTTACTGGGCAATTTTTTTTCTGTAAAAATGTCAGAATTGTGTCATTGGACCTATGTACTACATTTTTAGCCCCAATGTTGATTCTAATTGACTCGCCCTTTAATATAAGAGTTAGAATTGCCTCCACGTATCCCTCAAAATGCTGGCCTAATAATAGACGTGTGGTAGACCCAACTTCAAAAATGGAATCGGAATGTGATGGTGTGATATCATCAAATTTGCAGATATGTCTAGCCAAGACTCTACCTACTCTAGATCTAGGGTACTCTAACTAGACTAATTTTGTTACAATTTTCAATTTCAGTTAAGTTTAGATTAAGTGAATGTTATTTTATGGTCAGTGAGCATGATGACTTAGACCTAGATCTAATCAGTACTAGTAAATGATTGATGATGGGGGTAGATCTACATCTAGATGATTTTAGATCTACCTACAATAACTAGTTACGCACTTTGTTTTCATCAGCTGAAACTAAAAGGTCACCAAAATAATTTGTTTTCTTGGTACTAACATTATACTATTGGAACGTTAGTAGTAGTCTGCTCCTTTCAGTCCTGAAGACTCTTGCAGTTCTTCTAACTCAGGGCAATGTGCGTTACAGGAGTAGGGTGCAAGTGCTAATTACAGTGTGCATGCAAGGAAATTTAATTTCTAACGTGAACACTAAGACTCTAACGTTGTTAGACCTAGACTAGAGTCCGTGTCTGATTCTGCATATCGTTGTAAAGTTCATTTGTGGAGAACATTACGATGGGCAATTGTCAATATACGCATAGCCTAGGCCTAGTCCTAGACCTATTTTCAGAGTAATGCCAGTGGCAGTGTCAATTTTGGTCGGAAAAGGAGGGTGTCCTCAAAAGAGCTAATTACCGAATAATCGAGGGAATGTGTTGTTTAATGCGATCAGCCAACCGCTGAGAAGTACGGCCCACGTACCTGGCATCGCACCGGCACTGAAATTGGTAAATAACATTACTCAAGTGGGGGGTGGGTAGTACATCCTTGCTAGTTGACGGTAGCATCCTGTGTGTAGAAAACACAATGCGTGTCGAAACCGCGTAATAGCAACGTGACACTGCGTCCAATGCGCTCCCATTTCTCGACGTTCTCGTTGAGAGAAGTGGTGGGAAATTCATCACTTCCGTCTACCGCAAGCCCATATTCACCGGGCAATACACGAGATGGGACTCGTACAGTGCAACTTCATACAAGATTGGGCTCTTTAGAAACTTAGTGTGCCGCGCCCTTAGGATTTGCTCTGCGTGCAAATTAGCTCCCGAAATCGCGAAAATCAAAACTATTCTCCTTGACAATGGTTACCCTGAGCATGTTATATCTCGCACCATAACACGGACGCTGGAGGCACAATCCAAATCTGACACCAGATTTGGACCTGCCAAATGCCCCGTGTATCTCAAACTACCCTGGATGGGTCAGGTATCTGACAAATACGCCAGTCAGATCAAACACGCAGTGTCACGTTGCTATTACGCGGTTTTCGACACGCATTGCGTTTTCTACACACAGGATGCTACCGTCAACTAGCAAGGATTTCTACCCACCCCCCACTTGAGTAATGTTATTTACCAATTTCAGTGCCGGTGCGATGCCAGGTACGTGGGCCGTACTTCTCAGCGGTTGGCTGATCGCATTAAACAACACAGTCCCTCAATTATTCGGAACCGTACAACCAATCAGCGCACGCAGCCCGTCCGTGCCTGCAAATCTGAAATGCACGCTAACAGACCAAAGATAGCCAAATGCGATTCAGCGATTGGTCTCCACTTGCTGAACAATCCAGCTTGCGCACAAAGCTATGCCGACGATCAATTCTCAGTTATGTCCCGGGCCAGAAGCTCAGCGCATTTATGCTTTCTGGAAGCTGCTTACATTCAATCGCAAGAACCTCTTCTGTGCAGACAAAAGGAGTTCGTCCAAGCTTTGCGAGTGTTCTGAAATTACGGCGTCTAGGTTGCGTCCGGGTTCACCGAGTATAATATAGTTGATTTCAAGTAATTTGTTATATACCTGCGTGATAACCTGATGAGTGCAACTCGAAAAATTTGGATTTCAAGGATCAAGCTGACGCGAGCTAGCTCAGTGGGATGGCCCTTCCGCTCACAGTACTGTTTGCAGTGACCACTTCAGGGAGGAGGACTTCGATAGTCAGGCCCTCAGGCCAGGGGCTGTATGACCAGCTAGGATTTGCGCCCAAGAATAAAATGCTGCGGCCAACAGCTATCCCTGTCATCAGACTGGGAACTGAGGGCTGTGGAACTGGAAGCCAAACACAGGGAGCTAAAAAACAAGAGTCGGTCTGCAGTTCTGAAGCTGGAGTCACTGGAGAAAAAGAGGGTAGGTCTACCGTACCGTACCGTACAGCCCGGGGGGGGGGGGGGGCACTCAACCTGTTTTTGGATGTGGGTGTGCCGCTGCCAATCTCAAAACAGGGGGCTAAGGAGCTAAATGGTTAATTGAGGAAGCTCATTTTTGAGGGTCTAAGGAGAGAACGGGCTCATGGGCAGAGCTAATTTTAGCTGCTCGCGATCTCACTACTCTGGTACACATACGGTGCATGAACTGAGTTCAGCGGTCGCAGCGCTGTTTTTAACGCTGTACATGCCGCGCCACTGCACTGGCTCGATGTCGCATGCAGATTGATCTCGCTGAGCCGCCGCTAGCACTAGTAATACCGCGTTCAGTTAGGGGGCACTAGGTCGCCCAGCTCCCCGCTGGCGCTGCGCTGGCCTGGGAGGCTAGGGAGCGACCGTTCCCGGACAATGGGCTGTGCGCATTGTTTTCTCATATTCTAAGGAGCGAGTCGGAAGCCAATCGAGGTGCGGTTAGTGAAAATCTGAAAATCGCATATCATGGGAGCGACCCGAGAAGGTTGAAAATGGGGGACGTCACAGCGGCACATACATGTGTGACATATATATGTGAGTGCCCCCCCCCCCCCCCCCCCCCCCCCCCCCCCCGGGAGGCAGCTAGCTTGCAGCACACGATTTTGCTGTAATTGTTGTAATATATTTAGACTTTCATCCAGTCTTTCAGTGTACTTGGTTGTTATCATAAGCACGCACACAAAGATTCGCAAGGTACGGTCAGCAGTAAAGCGACTGTCCACACGTCTACTTGTCTGTAAAATATTACGTTTTTCCAAAACATAAACCTAATCCAAAAGAGGAATTATCATGGGTAAAGTGTTTGAAAAATGCCAGACTTGTCATTTTACCTCTACTAAAATGTCTAAACAACCTATTCAAATCCTTTTGGGGGACTTAAAGATTGTCGAAATTGTATAAATAGTGATATGAAAATGGATAAATTATCATTCATTTACATTGCCAACATATTAGTCAACCTTAGTGGCTTCGCGGGGGACTTCCCGATGCTACGTCAAATCGCTCTAGCCAATCAGCTGTCAATTTTTGGGGGCGTTCCCAAATTAGTGAGTTTTTTGACCAATTTCTTGTTACTGGGCAATTTTTTTTTCTGTAAAAATGTCAGAATTGTGTCATTGGACCTATGTACTACATTTTTAGCCCCAATGTTGATTCTAATTGACTCGCCCTTTAATATAAGAGTTAGAATTGCCTCCACGTATCCCTCAAAATGCTGGCCTAATAATAGACGTGTGGTAGACCCAACTTCAAAATGGAATCGGAATGTGATGGTGTGATATCATCAAATTTGCAGATATGTCTAGCCAAGACTCTACCTACTCTAGATCTAGGGTACTCTAACTAGACTAATTTTGTTACAATTTTCAATTTCAGTTAAGTTTAGATTAAGTGAATGTTATTTTAAGGTCAGTGAGCATGATGACTTAGACCTAGATCAAATCAGTACTAGTAAATGATTGATGATGGGGGTAGATCTACATCTAGATGATTTTAGATCTACCTACAATAACTAGTTACGCACTTTGTTTTCATCAGCTGAAACTAAAAGGTCACCAAAATAATTTGTTTTCTTGGTACTAACATTATACTATTGGAACGTTAGTAGTAGTCTGCTCCTTTCAGTCCTGAAGACTCTTGCAGTTCTTCTAACTCAGGGCAATGTGCGTTACAGGAGTAGGGTGCAAGTGCTAATTACAGTGTGCATGCAAGGAAATTTAATTTCTAACGTGAACACTAAGACTCTAACGTTGTTAGACCTAGACTAGAGTCCGTGTCTTGATTCTGCATATCGTTGTAAAGTTCATTTGTGGAGAACATTACGATGGGCAATTGTCAATATACGCATAGCCTAGGCCTAGTCCTAGACCTATTTTCAGAGTAATGCCAGTGGCAGTGTCAATTTTGGTCGGAAAAGGAGGGTGTCCTCAAAAGAGCTAATTACCGAATAATCGAGGGAATGTGTTGTTTAATGCGATCAGCCAACCGCTGAGAAGTACGGCCCACGTACCTGGCATCGCACCGGCACTGAAATTGGTAAATAACATTACTCAAGTGGGGGGGTGGGTAGTACATCCTTGCTAGTTGACGGTAGCATCCTGTGTGTAGAAAACACAATGCGTGTCGAAACCGCGTAATAGCAACGTGACACTGCGTCCAATGCGCTCCCATTTCTCGACGTTCTCGTTGAGAGAAGTGGTGGGAAATTCATCACTTCCGTCTACCGCAAGCCCATATTCACCGGGCAATACACGAGATGGGACTCGTACAGTGCAACTTCATACAAGATTGGGCTCTTTAGAAACTTAGTGTGCCGCGCCCTTAGGATTTGCTCTGCGTGCAAATTAGCTCCCGAAATCGCGAAAATCAAAACTATTCTCCTTGACAATGGTTACCCTGAGCATGTTATATCTCGCACCATAACACGGACGCTGGAGGCACAATCCAAATCTGACACCAGATTTGGACCTGCCAAATGCCCCGTGTATCTCAAACTACCCTGGATGGGTCAGGTATCTGACAAATACGCCAGTCAGATCAAACACGCAGTGTCACGTTGCTATTACGCGGTTTCGACACGTATTGCGTTTTCTACACACAGGATGCTACCGTCAACTAGCAAGGATGTACTACCCACCCCCCACTTGAGTAATGTTATTTACCAATTTCAGTGCCGGTGCGATGCCAGGTACGTGGGCCGTACTTCTCAGCGGTTGGCTGATCGCATTAAACAACACATTCCCTCAATTATTCGGAACCGTACAACCAATCAGCGCACGCAGCCCGTCCGTGCCTGCAAATCTGAAATGCACGCTAACAGACCAAAGATAGCCAAATGCGATTCAGCGATTGGTCTCCACTTGCTGAACAATCCAGCTTGCGCACAAAGCTATGCCGACGATCAATTCTCAGTTATGTCCCGGGCCAGAAGCTCAGCGCATTTATGCTTTCTGGAAGCTGCTTACATTCAATCGCAAGAACCTCTTCTGTGCAGACAAAAGGAGTTCGTCCAAGCTTTGCGAGTGTTCTGAAATTACGGCGTCTAGGTTGCGTCCGGGTTCACCGAGTATAATATAGTTGATTTCAAGTAATTTGTTATATACCTGCGTGATAACCTGATGAGTGCAACTCGAAAAATTTGGATTTCAAGGATCAAGCTGACGCGAGCTAGCTCAGTGGGATGGCCCTTCCGCTCACAGTACTGTTTGCAGTGACCACTTCAGGGAGGAGGACTTCGATAGTCAGGCCCTCAGGCCAGGGGCTGTATGACCAGCTAGGATTTGCGCCCAAGAATAAAATGCTGCGGCCAACAGCTATCCCTGTCATCAGACTGGGAACTGAGGGCTGTGGAACTGGAAGCCAAACACAGGGAGCTAACTCCACTTGCTGAACAATCCAGCTTGCGCACAAAGCTATGCCGACGATCAATTCTCAGTTATGTCCCGGGCCAGAAGCTCAGCGCATTTATGCTTTCTGGAAGCTGCTTACATTCAATCGCAAGAACCTCTTCTGTGCAGACAAAAGGAGTTCGTCCAAGCTTTGCGAGTGTTCTGAAATTACGGCGTCTAGGTTGCGTCCGGGTTCACCGAGTATAATATAGTTGATTTCAAGTAATTTGTTATATACCTGCGTGATAACCTGATGAGTGCAGGTCGAAAAGCTTCGTTATCATGTCTCTTTTTCGTGCCATATATACATGTATATATATATATATATACAAAGATCATATACATACATGTATATATATATATATATATATATATATACATGTATGTATATGATCTTTGTGTGACTTTCAAAAATAAATTTCAAAAGTACTCTGACTTTTTACGGTTCTTATTTCAGATGACAATCCACAAAGTTACAGCAACTATGTATGTTATATTTATTAAATACGGGTCATGTTGATTTTTATGTAATCCTGTAGTCTCATTAGTACATGGATGTTATCCACATTCCACATTAGGCTTAACATTACATAATATACTCAATTGGTTATTTTTGAAATATTCATAGCTGTTTATTATTGTTGTTTTTACTTGTTGAGTTAATTTTTTTATTATGTAACTATATTACTTGTATTTTATTATAAAATTGTTACCAATTTATGTTATACTTTATTGTTTATTCCTGTTGCATCAGGAACATGATGCAAAACAGTTTATACCGATCATGCTTTTATCCTGTATGAGTAAGTTCAAATAAATAACTAAATGGAAACATAAAGTATACACAAATTTGATAGCTTCTAATTAAAATGTTGTAATCGATGTGACTGCAATTTATTTCATGGTGAAGAATAGTTTATTGTCTGTCTAGTGGTACCTCATTCATGACATTTCTGCCATAGATGACTGAGCACCAGGGTTTTTAAAAAGAGTTTAAAAGGTTTATTCAAAATCTCCTTGTTCCAAGCGTGGGCGGACGCTGATGCAACGAATGCGAGTTAAGCCATATGAATGTGCTACTTTAGTCTAAAATAATGTTAAACGTTAAATTCTCCTTTGTGCTTCAATTCTTCATTGTTTAAAGTGATCCAGTGTATCTAAGCTTCCATATGACCTTGTTTCAATCCATATGACAATCCTTAATTTATTTCAATAGCCTTCTGACTTCTTGTCCCGTGATAACTAAAAACTGTCTGCTCATTCGTTAATAGCACCATTTCACCTGCATACGGTGCACACGGTGTTTTTTGCGAATAAAACATGGGCTGAAAGTTTTACTGACCTTAAAGAATAAAAAGAAGAAAAGGAAGGATACGCGTTGAGAATCAACAAGGTAATGGATAGTAGACTTTTCAAGATTGACTTTTCAACAAATAAATGTCGATTTTTAATGACTCGGCAAAAATGCTTTCCTTAAAAAATAAATAATAATATCTTAAATTTAGCTTGTAATAAGCCCTGTCTTGAGTTTGAGTTGACTTTTACACATTATCTTTTCAAATGCACAAAATCAATTGAAAATAACTCAGCAATTGTTTTCCAATTGAAGTAACTAATTAATGCATAGTTGACCCACACTCGCTACTTCAGCCCAAACTTGGTACAAGAGGAGTTTGACAATACTTTTTGAAAAGCCTACTACTCAGTCATCCGTGGCAGCAAAGTTATGAATAACGTATCATTGCAAGGAATATAAGTTGCTCTTCACTATGACATAAATTTCAAGCTCATAGAGGTTATGACTTTTTAATTAGAAGCTACTTATTATACGCACTGTATATAAATAAAATTTTCAATGAATCAAGTAGCAGGTCCTGTCATCATGTTCAATGTGAACATTTTGGTATCACCCATTCTACTGAGGACACAAATCTTCTGGTTCTAGATTTGAATCAAGTAAACAGAAATTCTGGTAGAAAGACAAAACCACTTTTTGGATTAGCTACCAAATTTTAGTAAGAGCTATAGTGGCCACATTCACAGCCAACGAGCAGATTCAAATCGCTGACGGTGTTTCTTAATCTAACTGCTATATATTTTATATTGGTTAGTTACATTTCCTTCTTTAGTTGAAAGATGTCATCTCCATGAATTCTGTTTCCATGCCAACAGATTAAAAAAAAAAAAATCTAATTTAGCTCTATTCCAAACTAAAGTTTTGAATATAATCAAACAGGCGGCAAAAATTATTAGATGTTTACCATTATTTCATGTTGTAAACAAAACTAGTTCTGTAGTTTATTAGAAATGCAATTAATTTATTTGTTACCATGGTAACAGCCTACACATTTAGTGGTCATCTCCATCATCCGTTTACTTAAACAAATTTTGATAAGTGAGTGTCCTGTAAAAGAGAAGATAATCATGTACAATACAAAGGTATTGAAATTTCCTTTTTTTCGGTAGCATCGTGGGTTTTTTTTGTTGCTCAAATATGGGTTTTTTACTTACTGTTTCCATAGCAACAGCCATTTTCTAACATGATGGACACCTTTTATAACTCTTATTTGGGTTTTTATCAAGTGAGAAACTTTTGATACATTATTTCAAAATGTTACAATGTGTTTTTGTACTTTCTTAATCATGACATTTTCTTAAATTCTACTGTTCTTGATCCGATGTACATATACACTCTAGATGTACCTTCAAATCGTGTTTATCATTAATAATGCGCATCCAGTAAATAAACATAGTTCCATTTGGGATAACATAAAATGAGTTACCTATCACCTTATCGGATAATTTCTGTTCTGTGTGTGACAGGACAATATACATGATATGTTTAATCAAGAAAAAGCGTTTAAAATGTCAAATTTTCGTTGGGTAAAAAACTTTGAAATATTGGTAGTTTTCGCAACCTATTATTTTGAGTAAATCGCAATTTATGTTTCATTACGCCATACATGTGTGTGTAATATCCAACTTTCAATTGTGTATTAATCAGGTTTTTAACTTGAAACTCAAAATAAATCTGATATCACTTGAAAAGTCTTAATCAGGTATTACATATTACGTCAACAAAATAAAAATCGTGATTTTTTACATTCTTTCAAATTTTGAGCAAAAAATGACATTTGGATGGAACAATGCAAAATCTATTGATCGAAAAGCTAAGTTGAATGACCAAAGTATACTAATTTTGAATGAAAGTAAACGTGGTAAACGATGTATGTGGTAAATTGAATAATGCATGATGAAAAAGTCCGAAATGGGTTAAACTTAACGTTCGGTCTAAAGTCATGTTTTACGAAAGGAGAATTTAGACCTAGTTTTTCAACTTCCTTTGCTTAAAACTCGACTTTAGACTCACGGTCGGGCTAAATACTAGCAGAATACGGAGAAATGAGTTTTGCAGTTACCTTCTGTGTGTTTGGAGTCACGTAGTTGTAAAGGTGAGTATCTTTCACTGAAAGAAGTCTGAAACACAAAGCAAAAACGACATTCCGAGCTTACAAAATCTGAAAACAGTATGTCTGTCACACCTTTGGCCAAACTTTCATCTTTTAATTGATTTCTTGTAAAATTCAATTTAAGCTATGCAAAAGTCAAATTGCCATTAAGATGACAGCCAAGATAAATAAAATAATGTTCTGTATCTTGACATTAACCTCGAACAGGTTGATAAGAATGAGTTGACTAGGAAGGCCAAAGAAACATGCTATGTCCTTTGCTGCAAGAACATGAGGTGGAAATTTGAATAAGCTGTCTAAAAGTTAAGAGAAAATGTCAATTTCTAAAGAAACAAACTGTTTTTAGTAGGCCTGTTAGTATACGTTGTTTTACTGTTAAGTTTCAAAAGAGAGGTCTATAAAAAGTGACATGTCGATGGTCTCTAACCCATTTTAGCAATGACATTGCATTTTCACATAGCAGAGATAAGACAAACTTTATACAGTTTCAGTCTTTATAAATATACATGCGTATATACAGTATATAGAGATACAATCAATCATACGATCAATTTGCCATAGACTTACGATTGATTCTATACCTGTTTCTTAAATTACGGTCATTTTCAAATTTCTCATTTTTTTTTGCGACCGATGAGAGTAGATTTGTGGCAGGAATGGCCTTCCATACGGCGCGTACCATGTTTGGGTGAAGCCCATTGATGCGTGTCAACAAAAGACACAGTGGAAACGCAAAAAGGGCGTATGTTTCCAGCGTTCAGACTTTTCGTTGAAAGGTTGCCTGCACGTGAATGACACGGAGAGTGGGGGCCTCTGCGTTTGTTTAGCATTATGTCCGAGGACATTTTCGGACAGAGAACAAAAAAAAATCATGACAACAATGGTCCTCGGAAGGCGGACAATAGTCCTCGAACGTCGAACAATGAATTTATGCCTTATTCCGTCGACTGTCCGAGGACGAGTAACAATAGAGGAACAATAGTTGTCCTCGGAAGTAAAGCCATGTAAACGTGTGTGCGTCCGTGCGTGTGTATGTGTGTTTGCGCGCACGCGGGTGTGATGCGTGTGTGTGTATGCGTGTGTGAGAGCTAAATTCAGTTGTGGAATACAGAGAACAAATGATGGCCTTGTGGGGTACAAAATATTGCTTGCTGGGTACACAGTACAATAGGAGAAAACAACACAGTTCCCCACAAAATGTGTGGTGCACTTGTGTTCACCGGCAACCGTGGGACACTAATATGAAAACACACCTTCGAACCGAGGACACACACGAGACCGAGGACCGTCCTCGTTTTGATTTACAGTTTGTTGGCTTTATTTTTAGCTTCTAACTACGCTGTTGACCTTACGAGCATAAATGCGCAAAGTCGACGTTTGGGTGGTAGTGAAATTTTTCGTGTGTAAATTTTTTTTTTAATTATTATTTTTATTTTTTATTTTTTATTTTTTGGAGGGGGGGGGGGGGAGCTTACGCACTCTATCCAACAGACGGGCACGCCCGGAAATTGAACGGGATTTATTTTTAGTCTTCCAGGATTATTCTCTTCAAAAACAATTGAAAAATAACTGAATAGTTAATTATGAATAAGTCCACGGTTGGGTAATGTTGACACACAGTCCTCGTTTTCCGGTGGAAAAATGTATGTGTGTGTACTTTTGTGTGTGTTTCGAGGGAGAGAGGTTTTACCGAGCTGTAACTTGGGAAAAGTAGAAACGACGCTAATTATCAATCAAGAACTGCCCGCACGCAAGCTGAACTTGACACTATAAAACCTCAATTTTGTAACATTATTTATGTTTGGGAGAAAATGGGGAAGCTCCAAAATAATTTTGCCTAAATTCCGATTTTGTACCTCCTCCAAGCCACTGTTCACACCCTGTATTAAAGGGATACTCAACCGCAGATTGTGGACGTTTTTATGCCGCGAGAGGGCACCGTGATCGTTGCCTGATCATGTCGTTGCCCCGCGGGGCACAAACTTCGGCCACACTGGTCGCCGGACAACATGCACGCTCCGCCTGAGCTCGAGCTCTCGTGCGAGATTCGTTCGGCTTCGTGCAATCCGAAAAGTAATCCCAGCTTTCCGACGGACGCGTTCGACGCACAAACTTTGTGTACGAGTGAACGGGGATTACACAATCATGACTTTCCCCACGGCCGCCCGGTGGCGTATCCCTTCAAATGGCGGTGGTATTTGAGGCGAGGCCAGCGAGATTCAGATCGCAATGTTCTTGTCGTGAAAGGACATACACACACTTTAAATATAGTTCAAAGTGGTACCAAGAAGGTAAAGGTTTACTACCCCCCCCCCTCCCGCACACACACACACACACACATAATAAAGAAGCGTATGCGATATTCAAATTTTACGCAGACACTTAAACAATGGTGAACCTTTTCCGATAGTAAACTGTTTGAATTTCCACCTTTTTGGAAAGCATCGTGATGCAACTCCAAACCCACAGAAATAGGGAAATGACATTGTCACATTCTGTAAAGTCAAACTATACTATTTCGTCGATGAATAAAGTTAGGTTTCGAATTATGTTAATTAACATGGCGATGAAGCATGATTGATCACCTGTTCTCCAGTCCCTACCTATACCGGTAGAGAAGTCATTACTAAAGGGTACATTACATGGACACACAACAATGGGGTTTATTTCGCCATGATATGGACCCCTACATTTGGTTGACACAAGAACGTACAGCGAAACAAGACGAAAAATGTCCACCTAATGTAGCCAGTAATAATTTATATATTTATATATGTACTACCAGAAGCAGCCCGTGGACATCCACGGGCGCTAGCCGTGTTTATGATTAATCACCGTACCGTATATTTGTCTCAATAATCAAGTGAATAAGAAAAAATAGTCTGGTAAAGACGGGGGGGGGGGGGGGGGTCAGTCATTGAGACCTGTACATTTTCCACGTAAATCACTTGCTGAATTAAAAAGCAGATTGAGATCGGGGCAGATTTTGATACCCTAAACAGGGAAACCCATTCCGGGGGGGGGAGGGGGCACTCGGATATATAGGTGTACACATGCGCGTCCAAGAAAACGCGTAAAAAGGTGGAATGCGTAACGCGCGTTACGCGTTAAGGGGTCCAAAAACGCTGATTTTCAACAAAAAGGGGTGCTTTTGACTAATCTGGCCGAACGCGTTTAGGGGGTATATTTTTCAATTTGGCTCCAATATGTAAATGGGACATTTTCTGATATTTTCAGGGATTTTCACGGGGATTTACATCCCGACTTCAGTTCAGAGAGTGACGCGCGGCAGTGCATGCAGATGGATGCCAAAAAGAGAGGAGAATCGGGAGCGGAGAATTCTACCGACGCAGCCACTTAAATGGTTCCCCCTCTGAAATGTGTTGTTGCTTATACTTATAGCGCGCGCTAGCTTGCACTAAGTGAAAGCTGTTTAGGGGGGTTGGATGATGAAAAACCGTGCAAAAATCCTCGTTTAGGGGTCTTTTTTCATCCAAGTATAAAACCTATTTAGGCCTACATCATCATAAGACTTCTTTTTAGCCAAAAAGGAACCGTAAAAGCAATTTAACCTAATTTGGAACACATTACCGAACTATCCCCCCCCCCTTCCGCGGATCTTCTTCTTCTCAGATTTTCTGATAAAGTGTCAAATAAAAGGAACCGTAAAAGAAATTTAACCTAATTAATGGACACTATTTTATATCTTTTATATCTTGCTTGGTATTTTACATCCTATTTAGGCCTACATCATCATCATCATAAGATTTCTTTTTAGACAAAAAGGAACCGTAAAAGCAATTTATATCTTTTATATCTTGCTTGGTATTTTACATCCTATTTAGGCCTACATCATCATCATCATAAGACTTCTTTTTAGACAAAAAGGAACCGTAAAAGCAATTTAACCTAATTTGGAACACATTACCGAACTATCCCCCCCCCTTCCGCGGAGCTTCTTCTTCTCAGATTGTCTAATAAAGTGTCAAATAAAAGGAACCGTAAAAGAAATTTAACCTAATTAATGGACACTATTTTATATCTTTTATATCTTGCTTGGTATTTTACATCCTATTTAAGCCTACATCATCATCATAAGACTTCTTTTTAGCCAAAAAGGAACCGTAAAAGCAATTTAACCTAATTTGGAACACATTACCGAACTATCCCCTCCCCCTTCCGCGGAGCTTCTTCTTCTCAGATTGTCTAATAAAGTGTCAAATAAAAGGAACCGTAAAAGAAATTTAACCTAATTAATGGACACTATTTTATATCTTTTATATCTTGCTTGGTATTTTACATCCTATTTAGGCCTACATCATCATCATAAGACTTCTTTTTAGCCAAAAAGGAACCGTAAAAGCAATTTAACCTAATTTGGAACACATTACCGAACTATCCCCCCCCCCCCCTTCCGCGGAGCTTCTTCTTCTCAGATTGTCTAATAAAGTGTCAAATAAAAGGAACCGTAAAAGAAATTTAACCTAATTAATGGACACTATTTTATATCTTTTATATCTTGCTTGGTATTTTACATCCTATTTAAGCCTACATCATCATCATAAGACTTCTTTTTAGCCAAAAAGGAACCGTAAAAGCAATTTAACCTAATTTGGAACACATTACCGAACTATCCCCCCCCCCCCCCCTTCCGCGGAGCTTCTTCTTCTCAGATTGTCTAATAAAGTGTCAAATAAAAGGAACCGTAAAAGAAATTTAACCTAATTAATGGACACTATTTTATATCTTTTATATCTTGCTTGGTATTTTACATCCTATTTAAGCCTACATCATCATCATAAGACTTCTTTTTAGCCAAAAAGGAACCGTAAAAGCAATTTAACCTAATTTGGAACACATTACCGAACTATCCCCCCCCCCCCCCTTCCGCGGAGCTTCTTCTTCTCAGATTGTCTAATAAAGTGTCAAATAAAAGGAACCGTAAAAGAAATTTAACCTAATTAATGGACACTATTTTATATCTTTTATATCTTGCTTGGTATTTTACATCCTATTTAGGCCTACATCATCATCATAAGACTTCTTTTTAGCCAAAAGGGAACCGTAAAAGCAATTTAACCTAATTTGGAACACATTACCGAACTATCCCCCCCCCCCCCTTCCGCGGAGCTTCTTCTTCTCAGATTGTCTAATAAAGTGTCAAATAAAAGGAACCGTAAAAGAAATTTAACCTAATTAATGGACACTGTTTTATATCTTTTATATCTTGCTTGGTATTTTACATCCTATTTAGGCCTACATCATCATCATAAGACTTCTTTTTAGCCAAAAAGGAACCGTAGAAGCAATTTAACCTAATTTGGAACACATTACCGAACTGTCCCCCCCCCCCTTCTGGAACACGGCTTTCCATGCAGTCAGCTTTGTTGAAACACGCATGACTGCTCTCGCTTTGAAAACGCAGACAACAATACGGGGGCATTCATTACGCAACGGGTGAGAAGCGGAGGGGCGATGTTATTGCCATTTCTGTTTTGGTGCATCGAGATGTGGATATAGTCCAGCAGGTTGGTGCAGAAAAAAACCCGATGAAATGGTGCACTTTTTCATAAAAGAATAAAATTTGGCAAGTACAGTTTTGTCTTGTTTTGCCGAATAACTCTGTATATGGGGCCAACAAAAATTCGGTCCCTGGGGCCCTTTGTGCCCATTTTTTTTAATGGTATAATGGTACTTTGGTATAATGAAACGTCATGTTGTATTTCCCGGCCTCTAAAATCAGACAAAATGCTTTAGGTGCCCATTTTTAAAATATAGGGCCTTCTATTTATTTAACAGGGCTCCGGCATATTCTCCTACGTCATTCTGTTCACTATCATTTATATGCAGATGATATTCAGATATTTATTTCATTTCCACCAAACCAAACCAAAGCCACACAAGCCCTGCATAAACTGGAGATGTGCATCATGGACATCGACATTTGGTTGAAGTCACATTCTTTACTTTTAAACCAAAGTAAATGCGAATTTTTGATTTTTGGTTCTAGATCTCAACTTAACAAATTGGATATTGATTCAATTTCTGTTTCTGGCCACAATGTTTCTTTGTCAAAATCTTGTCGCAATCTTGGTGTTGTGTTCGACTCTCAAATGTCCATGTCCAGTCAAATCACAGGCATCTGTAGATCAGTCCGTTATCAATTGCGCAACATTGGTTTTATTAGAAAATATCTCACTCGCTCAGCACCCAGAAACTAGTGCACTCGCTTATTTCTGCACGATTCGATTTTGGTAATGCTCTTCTGTACAACTTACCAGATTCTCTAATTGGTAAACTGCAGAAACTTCAAAACGCAGCTGCGCGCATTGTAACCTGTTCCAGCAAGCGCAGCCACATCACCCCTATCCTGAAAGAGCTTCATTGGTTGCCCCTGAAGGAACGCATTGCTTTCAAAATTCTTCTTTTGGTTTTCCACATCGTTAATGGAACGTCCCCTAGTTATAATAAGGCTTTAATACATAAATACCAACCTCTACGAACCTTGAGATCTTCAACTTCTCATCTTTTGCAAGTTCCAATTTCAAAGAAATCGTGGGGGGATCGTGCATTTGCTCATTCGGGGCCAACTCTGTGGAATTCCCTTCCACAGAACCTGAAAACTTTGACATCAGTGCCTTCCTTCAAGCGCAACCTAAAAACGTATCTGTATAACAGTGCCTTTTGACAGACATTCATTATTATTCCAGTGTTAATAAATTAATATTTCTCATTCTTTGTGTATTAATTTGCTCTGGAGCGCCTTGAGCATCTAATCAGGATGGAAAGTGCGCTATACAAGTCACATGTATTATTATTATTATTATATGTATAAAAATATTATAAAGTCACTGATTTGTTGAATATAAGTAAAATGGTGCCCATTATAACAAAAATAAAGGTCCAAAAATGCCCAAATACTTTATGAGCAAAATAATATTTTTAGAAAATATTTGGGTTAATTTTTGAAATAAATGGTAAGACATTAATTTGGAAATCGAGGTCATATAAAATTCCAACTTTAAAAATTACATGGGCCCATTGATGGTTCTTCAAAGACAATATGAGAGTTATCCACATTGGTCTCGTTCAAATTAAACCTCAAACGGCATCTGAAGTCAATGGAAGTATAAGGGTTTCTTCAGCATTTATTACTCTTTGTATTGTTTGTATTTTTATATATTTTTTCAATATCATTTTCATTTCTATTTATATGATATTGAACTACCATTTATGATTTTCTATTATTCTACGTTGGCGACTTTCATCTCTGCAATATTTTATTGTTTTTCATATTTTTCTTTTAATCACATTTTACTTGGTAGTATTGTATTTTTATTTTGAATGCTTTCATCTGTACATTTCTATGCATTCTGTATCATGTTTGTTCTTGGGGCCCCATGGGAGACCAACTGTTGTTGAATGGGCCACCCCGTATCAATTAATAAAAAAAAAAAAATAATAAATTACAGCTTGACATTTCTCGAGCTTTTGGGTCTTTCAAAGCTTGAAACATGTATTGGCATTTGGGACGTTTAGTTCATTATTTTATTAGTCAACTTGTTTTTTTTTAAGTCCCACATTTTGTTAATCAGATTAAAGTTCTTGATACTGGCCCTTTAGAGGTGACCTCTTCATAAGTTTTGAAATCTGTGTGCCTCTTTTGTGCAAGTTGTTCCTCCATTATAGTTTCGAATGATTGTCTTCATGTTAAATTGATCCTAGCCTTTAAACTGAACTGTGGCAGACAGTGGATGACAATCGACAGACACATTCATCAAAATGCCACTCACCAAGTAATATGTTCTGAATAGTTCGCATTTCACTTAATCACTCCAAAGTACTCCACACATGTTCTTTCAAGAGTAGCCTCTGAGGGGTGCATTTGGAAATTCCGACTTTTTCTTCTGGTTTGCACCATTTGTAACCAATTTCTTTGTGCTA
This sequence comes from Heliocidaris erythrogramma, assembly GCA_025617745.1. Lineage (NCBI taxonomy): Eukaryota > Metazoa > Echinodermata > Echinoidea > Camarodonta > Echinometridae > Heliocidaris > Heliocidaris erythrogramma. The sequence goes on along the minus strand of CM046863.1, from coordinate 35,565,943 downwards.
CTTTTTGAAACAGCTAGATATCTTCATATTTTCTGACGAACAGGTGTATCCATAGTGCTAAAAAAGCTATAAGAATTCTGTACCATGACGGGGGTACTCCTTTTCCACGAAGGTTCGTTTTTCTTAAGGTTCATAACTCGTAATTCCGAAACACAAATTTCCCATAGAAGGGGGTTTGTAATTCATAAAATGAAATAGGGTTTGTAATTCCTAAAATGAAAACGGGTTCATAATTCCGAAAATTGAATAAGGTTCATAATTCCGAAAATGCAGCAGAGCCCTACATAACTTTTCGGAATTACGACCCTTCGGAAATATGAACCCTTTTTTATTTTCTGAATTATAACCCCTATTTCCTTTTCGGGATTACGATTACCCTATTTCATTTTCTCAGAATTACAAGCCTTTTTATTTTTAGAATTATGAATCTTCGGAATTACGGACGGTCGGAAAAACGAACCTTCGGAAAAAGCATTATGTAACCATACTGACATATGCCACAGAAATATCAAGTTTACATTTCTGCTAGGGAAGGGGTATAGAGAAATACCCAAATTTCACAAATATGGACCCAGGTCTATCACATAATTTTTTCATACCATATATTACATGTTTCAAAAATCAGAAAATGGGGATATATTAAACTAAATATTGATAAATAAATCGAAATCTTTTTTTTTTTAATTTTAGGTGTTCTATAATTGCGATCAGTACTGCAAGAAAATGTCAGGAAAAAAGTCAATATACCTGTCCAGAACTTGATGCCAAGTGTGATCGGGTGACTTCAGCCAGTTCATCTGTTTATGAAGAAATTAAAGCGGAAATAGACAAGAAAACGGTTTGAATACTGAAAAAAAAATGATAAAATAAAATTGTGCTGTCAAAGTGGAATTCTATTGACCATTATGCTTTTAAAGAAGTTAGAACTTAACATTCCGTAATATTTTCAGCCGGAGAAAGGCTAATGGGGATGATTGGAATAACACAGTATGCCCAACATATTCACTCAGTGGGGTCCGAGAAAAATCCGGGAAATCAAAACCTATGTCATAATAAAGCAATGCTGCTGTTGCAAGTTTGGTCATATCTGTAGTAGACATCGGGAGCTTTTACCTTGATGTAGGCAATACCCAACTCGTAATTATCTTTATATGGAGTGAACCTTGCGGCAAAGCGCAGGTAGTGTCTGAGAGGGAAGATTCTAATGCAGTAGCATTTGACCTTTACATATAAGAACACTTTTCTCTTCACGGCGAGTCCAAGCCAGCTTACCATTAATCTTTACGGACTGCACGTGACAAGGCCAGGTGTATTGGAATACCTTGGAATTATAATACCTCATTACTGATTTCTGTTTTGTTTTTATTGCCTGTTCTATAATTATTCATTATTTATACTCATGCTCGACTGATCATAATATATATCTTATAAGTTCATCTTTCTACAAACATACTGATACGTCTTTAATTGCTTATTCTAAAATAGCGTCCAACGACTATACGGGTTCATTCATTTCATATGCAGTGACATATAAATAGTTAAGCAATTTTTTTCCAAATCGTCAAAGAGATTTTAAGTTCTTCTTGAAGGCCATATAAATTGATCTTGGTCAAAGAACCCTCTCAAAACATGCACGGCCACGGTTTACAAAAAAAAAAAAAAACTAGAATTTAATTCATCATGAGGACGAATTAGGTGGTCTGTCTTTCAATTTGTATGATCATGATTGTAATCAGGATGATCATAATAATGGGGAAATACTAAACTGAAGATAGGAAGTTAAGAATGCCACGCATGGAGATGCTTCTTGAGGACAGGAATGTAGAAAAATGTGTGAAACGGTAATTGGAAGATGTGATAATATTTGTGCAAGATAATCTTCATCATCATCATGAATATCATCATGACAGTGATGATGATAATGATGTTGATGATAATCTTCATCATCATCATGAATATCATCATGACAGTGATGATGATAATGAAGTTGATGATAATCATCAGCATCATCATGAATATCATGGCAGTGATGATGATAATGATGTTGATGTTAATCATCATTATCATCATCAACATCATGAATATGATGACAGTGATGATGATAATGATGTTGATGATAATCATGATGATGATGTAATGATGATAATGGTGATGACCATGACTGAAATGACATTGATCTTAAGATCAGATGAAGAAGATACGACCATAAGTTGATCTTTACAAAATGCCACCTGGATGAGGTCACAATAATATTATGACCTTGAAAAAGATGCGGGGACTTGACCTTATTAGGATTGATGACTGACGAAGATAATTGGCTATGCCTACTTTGGGAAATTGTGATATCAAATAGCACTATTTTGACATAGCAGGATACTTGGGAGATAAAGCCCATACCTCTATCTAATACACGACAGGGGGAATCACGATTTCCATAGGGTTATACATAAACTACTGCACACTACTTTCCAATAGACATAACACGCAAAATAAGGCAGTTTATTACTTGGTTTGTGATTGTTTATGTTATAATAGTCGAACAAGATGGTAAAATGAAAGGCAAAAAGAAGCAAAAAAAAAAATTAAAAAAAATGGACCCACCGGGGATCGAACCTGGGTCACCGGAATGAGAGGCAAGTGCTTTGACCAATATACCAAAATATTTCCCATAGAGATAACACGTAAACGAAAAACGGGATTCTCAAATCACATTTTGTAGCGAAAAATTGGGCATGATCCCGACATCTGATCAAAAATTGGAGACCACAGATATAAAAGCTTATAGTCTCAGCTATAACATACTAAAATCTGGAAGAAAATAGACCAACAACAATTGAGATACAGCTCAGAGAACGATGTCATGTAGATTCATGTTTCGAAAAAAAATCATCTTCCATAGACATAACACGCAAATAGGGAAAATTCTGACATGGCATCTTTAATTGAAAATTTTACTGTGATGACGTCATCAAAATGACAAATGGTGGTGACTGATCTCGTAGAGAATTGTCTCAGCTATAACATATCAAAATTTGGAAGAAAATCGGCCATCTATTACTGAAATATTATTAAATGAATTAAAAAATGATGACATCATTTTTTTCAAAATCATATTTTGAGTTCATATACAAATATGATGACGTCAGAACATGCGATCGGCAAAACTTCTGCATGAATTCAAATCTACAACTCACAGGCTTTCAGAATATGTAAAAAAAAATTTGGGGGTATCCCGGCATTCTGAGGAGCTATAGCGAATTCTAGATAGGCATGTTTTTACCACTTTTTACATTAGAATGCCCATTGACGTGCGCACGAAATTGAAAGTTTGACGCGCGCGTGTGGCATTATGGAAGGTCAAGAATGTCTGTAAATAGTTGGAAATTGTCAAGAATAATGTCAGGAAGACAAACCAGGCGAAAAAACGGCGTTTTTATGTTCTGTACGCGCTGCGCGCGCGGACGGACAGAAAATTTTGAAATGCTTAAAATGTCCTGAACCATACTCTAATTTGATTAAAAAGTGATTTTGAGCATTTCTAAAATTTGACGCGCGCGTACGTGCGCGTCATGATGCGCGCGCGGATTTTGATGACATTTTTTTTTGTTGACCCTTGACCTGAAGTTCCTGTCTGTCAAATATGGTTCATTTTGGATGACTCGTTATGAAGATATGATTGATAATGTGATTTCACAAAATGGCGCCTGGATGACGTCACGATGACCTGATGACCTTGATAATGATAGGGGCACTTTATCTGCTATGGCCTGATAATTGACGAAAATTTGAAGAAAATTGATCGAGTTGATTCTGAGAATTCACGGTCACAAGAAATGGGGAGAAAAATAAAAATAAAGAATAAATAATAATAATAATAAAGAAAATTCTGACGAAATTAAGAGGTGATCTCTTGATACCGACGGACCACCTAATAATAAAATAAATTCGTCGTTATCTTGATGATGACACTGTAGTAGTAGTAGTAGTAGTATTTATTTTCCGTTCAGTTAAAACAAAACAACGACATACATGTACATTATAAGTGTTTACATTTGAATGGATAACCCATATTCAGCTGTGCCAGGCACGACACTACTGGTCTTCCATGGGGTCCAGGAAGCATAAAAAAATTAATTGTATAAATATCAGACATGACATATGATTAATAATTAAAAGAATATAAGAAGATACAAGACAAAATTACAGTGGTAGTTATACGTAAGGACTACTAACGCTCCCCTCCCCCCCCCCCCCCCCCCCCCAATACAGAACATACAGAATCCCGAGGTTGGAATATATCAAGTTATCAAGGTCAGAATGATTTAACAGAGTGGAACAAAGATAATTCACGTTTGAAAGCATTCAGAGTTGAGGCAGTTCGTACAAATACAGGAAGATTATTATAGGCCATGACTCTTCTATACTTGAAACTTCTTTTCCAAAAATCAGTATGAGGCTTTGGCGTACATAGTTTTCCACCAAAGCGTAAATCATATTTATGCACAGAAATACTAAAAGAGTCTGAAATGTAGGTAGGAGTCATATCATTAAGGGATTTGAACATGTAAGTAAATGCTGATTTCTCCGGTTGTGTAACGTTTCCCAATTAAGGGCATTGTGTATTTCTAAATTAGGTATACGAGAGTCACGTTTGATATGTAAAATTAAACGTTGTAATCGTTCAATATTTACAGACCGAGCCATATACGATATCTCCGTAGTCAAATTGGGGAAGAACAACTGCATTATACACTAATTTTAATATAGATTCGTTTAAGGTGCTTCTTAATCTGCCAAGAAAGCTTACCAATTGTCCTATTTTTTTATCATCTTATCAGTGTGAATATTCCATTTAATTTGCTCATCACAAATGACACCTAAGTACTTGACATTATCTACTTGTTGAATTTGGGTCCTGGAAAGGGAGACATTTAAGTTCTTTTCTTTGGACAGCATATATCGACTCCCAATTAACATACAAACTGTTTTTTCATGATTAACACTAAGTCTATTTTTATTCATCCAGTGATCTAAAAGAAGAAGGTCAGTGTTTAAAACTAATTCAATTTTACGTACTGATGTATCGGAGTAATAAAGAACTGTGTCATCTGCGTATAATTTCAAACAGCTTGACTTAACATTTTTTTGCAAGATCGTTGACATATATGATAAATAAGAGAAGCCCTAAAAGAGATCCTTGCGGGACCCCGCAAGATATAAGTTTGGATGATGAAAGAGAATGATTTACAAGTGTTTTGCATGTTCTTCCACTTAGATAGCTATAGAACCAGTCACTAGTCAAATTGTTAATGCCGATGCTATTCATTTTCTTCATAAGAATTTGATGGTCAACAGTGTCGAATGCTTTTCGCAGATGGATAAATACGGCGCCTGTATATTTAGAATCGTCCATGGCTTGTAGCCAGTCATCCGTGACCTTTATAAAAGTAGATGTGGTCGAATGTTTAGGTCTGAATCCAGACTGTTCTCTACATAAAATATCATGTTTATGTAAGTAGTCTAGTAATTGGCGTTGTACAACACGTTCTAAAATCTTTGACACACACAAGGCAATAACGAAATTGGCCTGAAATTACCCGGTGAAGATGTATCACCCTTCTTATTAGCTGCTTTCCAAGAATTCCATTGATTTCCATTGATTTGTTGATTAAGTAAGTGAGAACGGGAACAATTTCTATGGCACTTAACTTCAAGATGAATACTGAGATTCTATGAAGACCAATTGATTTTTTATTTTCTCAATTTTCTGATTAATTTTAGTGCTTCAGTTTCGCTTATGGGTGTAAAGCTAAACGTGCTGTGCAAAGTTTCGCTTCTGTCGAACGGAAGGTGAACTGATGGAATTTGATCGGCTAAAGTTGTTCCAATACTTGCAAAATACGAGTTAAAATCTTCGGCTACTTTACAACTTTCATTTGCATCACCTATTGAAGAGTTACTTTTATTATCAGAAATGACTGTTTTTAAAATTGTCCATGTTTTTCTTGGATCAGTAAATTTATCAGTAAAATATTTGCGGTTAGCCTTTCGAATTTCAAATGTAACTTTATTTCGGAGCTTTCTGTATGATGAAATCATATCATCATTTTTGGTGCTGAAAGCTTTATGCTTGTCTCGGTCTTTCATCAGTTTAAAAATGTTCGAGTTCATCCAGAGGGGAGTATTGCGTTGTTTTGACCTTTTCGTTCGCATAGGCATGTGCTTATCAATTATATCAATAAACAGTTTCTGCCATTTTCCAACTGCATCATCAATATTTTCAAAGCCTTTTACTGTTTCCCAAGGTTGATTTCTAAGGTCAAATGTAAATTTATTAATAGCAAAGTTTGTACAAGTTCTAAATTGAATTGTACGTGGATATGCAGTTGATTCTGACCTAAGAACTAGAAAGCTGATAGAATGATCGCTCAGTCCACTATGAATGACACCATGTGATTGAATTCTATTTGAACAATTACATAACATGTGATCTACTAGAGTGGCGGACTGGCTAGTTACTCTCGTGGGTTCGGTAGTAATCATCTACTTGAAAGCAAAGAGATCGTTAATTTCACTGTACATTCTGGTATGAGATGAAGGTACTTGCGATAAAACATCAAAATTCATATCACCAAACAATATGCTATCTTTCTTCAGACTATCAATTTATTGTAAGAATGTTTCATACGCCTCGAGTAAATCAATTGTAGAACTCGGTGGTCTATACCATGTAGCAACTGAGAGTGGTTTACAATTCTTTGAATGCACAAGAACAGCGACAGTTTCTAGATCGCTGAAAGAATCATGGTGCAAAATCTCCACTTTTAAGGATTTGTGAACATATATAGAGGGCGACACCTCCACCCTGACGATTACGGTCTTTCCGAATCGTGACATAATTATTGATTGCTATCTCGTGGTCACTAACAAAGCTGTCGATCTTGGTCTCGTTTACAGCAAATATATCAATTTTGTTAAAGAATAAAAGTGACTTCAGTTCATCTAAATGTCTTATGAGGCTGTTTACATTTAGCTGGCATATCTTTAAACCCCCTGCAATTCAGTTTTTCATATTTTAGGTTACTCTGATTGATATTACTTTGTAAATTATCTAATTCTGGATTGATGGAAGTTGTTATTAATTCCGAATTTAATTGTTCCACAGAATGAAAAGGAAGTTCTTGAAATATGCATTTTGGACACCGCCAGTTCTCAAAAGAAATTGATAAGTTATCGTAAACTTGGGGGCTTATTCCAACACAGCTAATGTGCAACCAACCTTTGCATTCAGTACAACGGAGACCTTTTTGATTCCTCTTGACGGGCTTTCTACAACAAACACATGGGTATTTATACGTAATATTGACAAAAGACATCGATACAAGAACAGCATAACAAAGAGAGCAAACGGATAGTTTAAGAAAGAAAAAAAATTACAAGTCTTTAAAAGTCTGTAAAAAACGAATTCGGGTAAATATAAAATGCTTCAAACGTGGGCTCAATGAAAATATAACGGTCGCCATCGTGTGTTTCCGTAAATCAATACAAGCTGCATAGTATACTGCCATAAGAGTCAAGAGCATGTTTTCAATGATGCGCTTCATGAAGCCGATTCATAATTTGAAATCGTTCCGAAAGGTTTAACTTGTAAAAGGCTCTTGCATAACTGGCAGATAATAGACGTAGAGTTGAGATCATGATAGGCCTATTGTGACGTGAATCGTTGCTAGTTTGCGTACGTTGAACCAGTCGGAGAAATCATTCGCACGGTCAGGCGACACACGACGCAGATTGATGCAGTGATCCGTGGCATGGCTTGTTCATTTGGGCGAAGAATGAGTCGACGCGGTCTGGTGATCGGAAGATTGGACGAATCACAATAGAGATTACAAAAACTTTTGAAAGTTGTGTGCAGGTCATCAAAATGCCAAAAGACATGAATTGTGGACACAATTGGTGATCGTCCCACACAATTCCGGCTCATAAAATGGAATTACGTCTCATTGTTAAGCATCTTATCATTCGAATTGACTTTTAGTTTATGGAGATCATTGTTCGTGATGACTACCTTTTTGCATGTTTTGTCATCTGTTTTGAGTCTGGCAATGATGCGGCCATCTTGTGTCCAAACCACTTTTACATGATCTTTGAAGTCAGTTTGCACTTTCCAAAATAACTGACTTCGTGACTTAGTGAGACTCTCGTGAATGAACACGGGAGTCCCTTCGCATTTGCGGAGAAGTGTTCGGGCACTATAATATTCCATCACGACAGTGGTAATTTGCAAACTTGGCAATAATACCCCTTGGCTTGTCACCTTTCTTATGGCCAAGTCTATGACTTCTGTCTAAGTCCTTATATTCAATTTCAATTTGCATTTTCTCCTTGCACAGTTTAACAATTGTTTCATCAGCATTTTCATTATCAGCTTCTGTCACTCCTTGAAATATTAGATAGTTCCTACGTGAATATTGTTCCGCTTCTTCATTTTGAAGGCGGATAGATTTGAGTTCATTATCAAGATGCGGACATCTCGCTCATGAAGTTCAAATTCGAAAGTAGCGTTTAATGTTTCAGCAACACTTTTGATTATGATGGGGGTAATTTCAGTAATCATTGTTTTTCTTATAGCACTCAACAGTTTGTCAATTGTCTCGTCACTTTCCACAGCAGTGTTCAGTTCCGTGCGTATAGTTGTAGCAAGTTCATCCCCCTGTATTTTACCTTGGCGTGTATTCGTGCCGACCATGGTGACGACGTATTATCACAAAATCATTGATGAGTCCAATCAAAATCAGATCGGGGTAGGGTAAAATGAATCAGATGCAGTTATTTTGGTGGTGATTACCAATATACGACAGATAATACCGTGCATTATATTGCGTTTGTGACGGTTTTTCGGACGTTACGTTGTAGCGAGAGAGAGCTCACAAGACACGTCCGCACATGACGAGAGACGAGTTAAAAAAACTCGATTAGTTCATGTTCTTGTCACCTCCAGACTTGATTTGTGCAACTCTCTTCTTTTTGGTCTCCCTGGTAAAGATCTTACTAAACTCCAACGTATCCTAAACATAGCCGCCCGCCTCATCTCACGCGTCCCTCCATCTTACCACATAACACCTATGCTTCAAAATCTTCACTGGTTACCTATGAACATGCGTATCACCTACAAGATTAACCTCCTCACCTTTAAGTCAATGGCTGGACTCTCTCCTACATATTTATCTGATCTCCTACAACGTTATATTCCATCACGGACTCTACGCTCTTCATCTTATTCCCTCCTTCAACTTCCACGAAGCATTTCATCTACATCCTATGGCCGAAGATCAATTTCACATGCCGCCCCTGCATTATGGAACGACTTACCACTTTATATTCGTACAGCAAACAATGTGAACACTTTCAAATCCTTGTTAAAAACCTACTTGTTTAATGTTGCCTACGCTTGAATGTACTGTTTTTATAAATGTACCACTAAAATGTTTATGTTGTGTATTAATTATTCAATATAATACTTGTATTTTCTCTTCACTTCTAAAAAGCGCTTATAGGCTTTAGCATTTTGAGCTATATAAGTATCTATTATTATTATTATTAAAGACAAAAATCCATTAAAGATGGCCGCCATTTATGTTAGGCATGCATTATGAGTAATTTTCCCAGAGCTTTAGGAGAGCTTGAATTATCAAAGTAGGGCCTATGCTATTGATATCAAGGCTATGGGTTATGGGCTATGTTGGGTCACACTTCTAAAACATAAAACTCAAACAAAGAATCCCAAACTTTTGCTGAAATTAAAATTTTCATAGATTTCAGGGAGTCACCCTTCTTAATTGAATCAGTGTACGACCAGGGGTCAAAAAGCTACGCAGGTCCTAATGCTAAGCACCCCGCCAATACGCGCTATGCGACGCGTTGAATGCGCCAAACTTTGGTGCGACTGAGCAATGAGAATATCATTTATATTTGCCAAAAAGAATGAATAATTTTCGCTTATTTTTATTTATAAATCAAGATTTATATTCATTTATCACGTGTGCGTAGCTTTTAGGAGCCTTTCATTTTTCGAAAAAAATTTGAGACCCGCATCGTAATTGACATTAATCAGTCATAATTTTCTCAGTGATTTTTAATTCAGCATAATTACGTAGAACCAAGACATTCACATAAACCACCGAATGAATGACTTTTTAGCTGTTGGAAACAAAGTGCGTAGCTTAAGGACCCCCATCGTACTTTTTCTGATGCCAAATTGTACACAATTTTTGTTATATCATCTCTATGGTCAAACAAATCCCAGCACATAGACTATAATTATGGAGACGGGGCAAGACGGGACACAAGGCAGGATGGGATTGATTAGTATTAATCCTATTCATTATACCTGCGTCACATATCCAACGATCTCTGTCGTGATGGAATATATAGTGCCCGAACACTTCTAGCACAGAATCGCCCGGCGCCCATCAGTAAACGAACGGGAGTCGGGCGAAGCCCGCTCAACATTCCGTCCGAGTTTCGGTCGATGATCAATAGGTCTGTCGGTGCCCACCCGACACCCGGGCGGGATCCGCCCGACATCTTGTTCTCAAACGCCTTCTCGCCTCGAAAACATCGTCATCGCTAATTCTATGTTAAAGTATATGAGTAATCCCAAGAGGCAAAATTTCTGAATTGGCAGAAGCCGCCCGGAGCGCGCTCAAAGCACTCCCGAATTCGTAGAAGTCAGGAGGAATACGGAAGGGTTGTTCGAGTATCGTAGGGAGCCTGTGCGGTGGCAGCGCAGCTCTGCCGACCTCCGTCCGAATTTTAAAGCCAAAAATGGTCGTTTACGAGCTCTGCGACCTCAAATTTCGCCATTTGCAAAATCGCTGATTTGGGAGCAGGTTTCGGTGCCCTGCGAACGTCGGCCGACCACTAAAAATCGCAGTGATCGAGCAGACACCGGCCGCATTCTGGCCATATTCCGGGCGAAAATGCCATTTTGAGCGTTCAGAGAAGTCGGACGGGCCCCTTAATGACAACTTTTTTCCAAACCGCAATAAAAATCTAAATTTCTTTACGCATCAGGCTTGTTTTTTCGAGAATTTGTTATATATTACTAACATTTGCAAAAGTATGTATTTTGAAGACCAGGAGCTGTTCACAAGTTAAGGCAAATGAGGTCACTCTTATGCACAGGCGTATAAGCACATTTCTGCGAGGGGTTGCTACTTTCCCATTTTGTTAATACATGTACAGATTTCATGATCTCTAAGTATCATGGATTAAAATAGGCAAGTATTCAATAAAATGATAAATCAACAGAAATTATTAAGATCGTCATGAATATAATTTATACCACCCTTGCACAGTTGGGCTAACATTATTTGGCAAATCAGTTAATAATCATCTCAGATCACACAATAATGTAAAAAATGGGGTCATCCATTATATATTCACAGGGGTATACTGTTACTTCAAACAAAACTGTATTTTGAGATAATAGTTAATGTCGTTTGCTTAGCATGTGAGCGTCACTGTACTGCCCATTGCTGGAATGCTCCCCAGGGAGTGGAGAATGTGCATACATTGTGTGCAGGCGTGCCAGAATCCAATGACCGGGGTAATAATATATATCTAGCGCTTTGGGCCACTTTGGGAAAGGCGCGTTATAAATGCCAGGTATTATTATTATTATATATATATATATGTATATATATATATATATATATATATATACATATATATATATATATATACATATATATATATATATATATACATATATATATATATATATATATATATATATATATATACATATATATATATAAACGAACCACGTACATTTCAGTTGTATTAAGAAAGATAGTGAAAAGGTCCTATAATTTTATTAAATTCATATTTCTGAGACAACGCCTCGTCCTCTCTCTTCCTTTGCCCCTAAAATTCCCACCTATATACCCCCAAGGGGGGGGGGGGGGGGGGGGGACAGTTCATAGTAATAATATAGGTTTTTGCGGTCAATTTCGTAATTTCATCAGTCAAATTCATACTACGTGCATTCAATTTAGAATAATTTGGCCGTGTACAAGCATTTAAGCATTCAAATTAATATTTCATGCATTCGTATTAGTATTTCTATCAATCAAATTTAGACTAATTTCATTCGAATTCGCAAAAAATGCATCAAGTTCGTAAAACGGTCATTCAATTTAGAACGGGAGGTGATGCGATTGCGCAATACCGTTATTCCAGCATTCGAATTCATTTCAGAGCACAGTCAGACCGCAGGTCGTATACAAATGAGCAAAAATCGCTCATTTTATTTCCAGTGCCCGAAATGGACTCTCTCCCTGCACCCAGTCGGCTGTATCGCATGGTCATCTTTAAAGTTATGTTCTTCAATAAATATTAATGCTGTGCTCATTAGACTTTCTGCAAAAATAAATGAAAAGTTTACCAACACAGGGATATTTTGTTTCAGTCAGAATTTTAGAAATAAGTTGTTTAAAATAACTGATGAAATAGTCATACAAAAGCCCTTTTTTCACAAGATTTCAAGTTGTTAAAAGACATATAAAAAGTATATGAGCCGCCATCAAGACACATATGTATGGAAGCGCTGGAATCTCATCTTTTTCATCGTTACATTCAAAACATCCATAAATTTATGACAGAGTCAGGATCCAGCAATATTCAGCCGCAGATTATCCGTTGTCAAGACCATGGTCAAGACCATAGAATATTAGCCCTGTGATTGGCAAGCGAGCCATCTGTAACCAAGTGCGCCTTGAATGAAACAATGCGCAACCTGTTGAATCATCCTTGCGCAAACATGCGCATAGCTGTTGCCTGGCTGTGAGAAAACATCTTGCGTGGTGGTAACCAATCGGAATGCTGGAATTGACTTTTTTAAAGACAAAGTGTGTACATTGGTTACATATTGCTGGATCCTGACCCTGTCATGAAGTGCACATAAATGTTATTTCAATCTTTGGAAAGTACAGAAAATGCCCTTTACGTTCATGTCAAATTTGCCCTGGCTCACAATAAAACTATTGTAGTTTTGGCCAGATTTATATTTCATTTCATTTCCATTTTTTGCCATAAAAGGAACACCATTTTTTTTTACCAATTTCGTCTTTCATTTTGAACACAGTAAAAGCATGTCACAAATCTCTGATCAATCTTCTTTTATTTGACGTATAACTCAATTGGTGAATGATAACTAGTCTATTCAATAGTTTGTTCCTGGCTGTTCTTGCTCATTATGTATTCATAGTCAGGCAGAACTGGAAATAAAATAGCGTGCTTTTAGGGGACCTGCAGATTGGCTGAGCATTCTTTTTCGCACATTGAGCATTCAAATTCGTTATATACGTCGAATACATTTTATATTAAATATCATAATTGATAGGATTGAAGTAAATTGAATATATCATAAAGAAATGTGAGAAAATTACAATGCCTTTAGAGGGAAGACCTGTCTCATTGGTAGGCCATTATATAGCATACGCATGGAATTGGTATGGATGTACCCCCTACGCTCGATGGAAAGAGAGGGGCTATATGTGAGATTGTAACTTTGCTTCGACGGGAGCCCGGATAGCTCAGTTGGTAGAGCACTGGTCATGTAATCCAGGGTCCCGGGTTCGAATCCCGGTCGGGGCATTGTAATTTTCTCACATTTCTTTATGATACATTTTATATTTTTGCTATTCTTTATTAATTTTCATATATTGGTTTCGAATTGCATAGCTTTTATGTATTCTTTTATTCATATAAGCTTCTTTTAATGAATTCATGTTTATCTCATCTACGTATATTTTGGCAATTTTTATAACATTATTGACTTACTTTTCTCTAATTTATGGTCTAACAAGTTTACACAATAATTATTGTTCATACTTTGAAGTGAAGATATATTTCATAATGTTATATTGTTAAATTATGTAAGTGGGTGTAATAACTAATAAAGTTATTTAGGAAAATAATTTCTTTCATAAAAGTATCTGTTTTTCATTGGGGAGGGTTGGGGTATTGAGTTTAAGTCCATGAGAGTGCGTTTCAAATTGAAGCGTAATTTGGAGTGGTGTAGACTTGTATTACTTGAATATACAAGTTATAAGACCTGTGGAATAGAACTGAGTAATGAAAAGGAAGCCTAAACCATGCATTGCAAAACAATTTATTTCAAAGTAAATTAATTAAAAGTCCAAATACCTTAAACATGCTAAATTGAATGGGCTTATTACGAATTTGAATGCCCACGTGCGAATTTGAATGCTGGCAGAGACGCTTTCCGGCATGGTGGCGAATTTGAATGCTCCCAACCGACTTTTTATTTTGAATGAGAAAAGTGTTAAATTGTTTGATCTAAGTGCGAATTTGAATGACCGAAATACCAAGTCGAATGATGAATTTTACGGAGATTTTTTCGCTAATTTGAATGACTCTTATATCAAATTGAATGAAAAAAAGTCCGAAATTGACCGCGAAGACCTATAATTAACATAGCGCATAACACTTTGCGGAGCATGTCTCTATGCTCTATATAGATTTTATCAACTACATCTCTGTTTTTATTAACCTAGACTTGCTAATCAGTGAATGAACCCCCAAATAATGACTCAAATACATAGAAACAACATACAAACATATTGCTTGTTGCTTGAAATGCATCTCTTTTTTCTTTTACCCCCCCCCCCTCTCTCTCTAACCCGACACAGGTTACAGCTGGTTACACACCCCCTTAACACGTCAAAGACAGAAATAATGAAAATAAATAATGATAAAAATGATAACAATAACAAAAGTAAAGCAGAAAAATTATCTTTTAAAATAGAATTCATAAAATAATCGATATAATTAAAATAGAAATAGAATTCAAAATCAGAAGTATAAAGGTTACCAGCCGGAAATGATAGAATATCTTTCTTATGCTTTCTTCGCCATTTCGAAACGTCCCTCATATAAATCTTATCCTGTTCCACGCCAAGAGTACTTGCTTCATTAGGGTCGAACCTTACAGAAAGAAATGAATGATAGAAATTATTATATAAATACAAACTGTTTCTATTATCAGCGCGCATTACTTACATAATTTTTTACCAATAATAATGATGATGATGATGGTGATGATAACTACTACTACAACGACTAACTTTACTACTACTACTACTACGACTATACTACTACTACTGCTGCTAATAATAATAACATGTTACATGTATATGTTTATCTCTTTCAACTGGAATTTTCTTTCCCGCTCTCCTCTCTCCAGCTCAGCACAGTAAACTACCCCCTTGAGATATTATCCTCTAGTCTACTTTCAGCTCCCAATTATCCCTTTTCATTCCTTGTCAATTCAAAATACCACACAATCATCTCCCGTCAGCCGACATTGCTCGGCAGGTCATCGCCGAGCTGGAAAGTAGTAGTCTACTAAAGAAGTTGGTGAAAGATGCTGTTGAGGAGGCTGTATCTGGCCTTGTGGCTAGGTTAGAGATGCAGGAAGGGCGAATAATAGAGTTGGGGGGGGGGGGGGGGAGGTGAAAGCCCAGGCAGAGGAGATCCAGCGTCTAAGAAATGCTGAGGAAAGTTCCAGGGATAATTTTTCGGCTCTGGAAATGAAAACTGATGGAGTTGAACAGCAGTTCCGGTGTAACAACGTCCGGATTCTCGGGGTAAGTGAATCTCATGAGGAGGTTCCCGAGGCGGTCGTGATCGAGGTTGGAAGGAAGCTGGGTGTCAAGTTGACCCCGGCTGACTTTGACAGATGCCATCGCCTGGGCTCCTCATCACCAGATGCCAATCACCGGAAAGAAACACGCCCTATACTAGTAAAGTTTTCCAGTCATCGCACCAGGGCTCTGGTAATGGCAGCCAAGTTGAAGGGCACAGACATCTGCCACAACGATGATCTGACACCTATCAGGCAGAGACTCTTGTACAATGCCCGTCACTACCCCAAAAGTTGAAAGATCCTGGGGCCAAGAAGGGAGGATCTTCGCAGGTTTAAAGAACACCAGTGGCGGTTTTAAAAAAATCATAACATGTGATGCTGACATTGCAAAGCTTTGAACAGTAGACTAACATGTCGTAATATATTCAGTATTTTCCCCCTTGCAGGTTCCCCCATAGCAGCCTTTACATGCCCATCTTATTTGCCTTTTTGTTGCCTTTGTTATAATTTCGTTTTCACGTATTTAATAAATTTGTTTTTTCACTCTATTTAGCTTTTCTTTTTACTCTGTTTTTGTTACTATGGATCTTTCCCTTTTTAAAGTTTTATATGTGTTTTTGTTACTTTTAATCATTGTAGTATATTAATCTCCCATACATGTCTTTATACGTTTACTGACAATCTTCTTGACATTTATTCCCAACAGTTAGACTTCACATTATATTTTGTGATTCTAATCCAAAATAGCTAATATAGAAGAAGTTGCATGTAGCTTCCTTGAAAATAATGTAAAACACTACAGGTCAGTGTTAATGATGATTTTGACTATGCTTCTCCAACGGATTGTCACTACTGTTCTGAAAGTCAATATATTGGTGGGTTTCAAAATAAGCGTGAAAACGAAGTATGCATAAAAAATTTTGATGCGCCCCCCCCCTGTTTTGTGTGACAAAGTATGCCCCAGACCCCCCAGATGGCCGTTTGACTTCGTCAAACGGAGGGTTCCTCAGTGTGTGCCTCCCTTTCTGAAAATCCTGTATCCGCCCCTGGCTAACTGGCAGTATGAACATGATGAAGATAACGCGCGTCTTAGCTTGAAAGTCATCGATTCTCTCCGCTCGATAGTTTACTCCAAAAAAATGTATACAATCTACTGGTGTCTAATAGCTAATTTCTTTTCTTCTTCGCCATGTTATAAAGAGGTAGAGAATTCACCCCCTTCAAAGAACAAGGATTAAGTCACCTCCAGCAAGATAAGATTATTGATTTTCTACACAGGTACATGTACTGTTCTTTCTGGTTAAAAGGCTTATTTTCTTTTCAGCTTTTCAAAGTGCTACAGAATTTACCCCTTATTATTATCGCGTATCAATAGTTTCGTTGTTCGTAAGTCATCTTTCCAGTTCTTCTTACTTCTGTTTTGAAAGCCAACTCTTTTCTATTCCCTCTCTACTTTCAATAGATTAAACAGCGATGGCTTAAACCAGTTTCGTAATGAAGAGATCTTTCATTGACGATTAACAATTCTCTGCACTAGCCGAGTCTTGCTTTACGAAATCTACCACCTTCTCAATTTCAACTTTTTCTTTTTGCTTTTAATAGAGCTAAATAATTTGTCTATTATTTTCACACGCATCCTCACCAGATGATTAGTGAATTTTTCTCTCATTATCACATTCTAACACATTTTCATTCGCCGGCCGTCACAATTTCATTTGGTTCACCCCCCCCCCCCCCAATTCAAAGGGATCTTGGGACTTATTTCACTTTCAGACTCTCTTTAAAGTGATACTCGGCTGAGCAAAGTAACAAAATAATCAACTTGTAAAGAAAAAGAGACAGAGAGGGGAGGTACTGATAACTGAAACAGAGAAAGAAGAAAAAGATTTTTGTTTAGCCTGCTCTCAAAACGAAACAAGAAAGACTCCCAAAAATAAAGATTAATGAAATATTGATAATATCGTACTTTATTATAACGGGACCAAAGTAGTACGAATGCGATGATAACAGAAGCAATATCTGATCTTAATCTTCAGAACAATTCGAGACGGCACGAGCAAGCCAGCGCGATCGAGCATTAAGTACATGTAGTTGTTGCAAATTCTTTTACAGAGATCACGTGACTGCGAACGTCCAATGAACAAAGCCACGCGTCGCTAGGGGCGGGGCCTAGCGGATGGCTTTCTTTTCGCTCTGGGACGAGCCAGCTGTCCGAAAAAATAGACGAGTTGACCGAAAAAAACACTCGTAGAAAAACTGCTTTTTCTACCCTTTCCCATTATATTTAGGACTCAATTTTTTTACAGAGCATTCATGAAACATTGAAGATTCAAATCAGCTAAGAAAAAAAAAATGACGAAATTTGAAGTTTTTTTAAATTTGCCCAATTTTCTCGAGTTCTAGCCCAGCGACTTCTGTCTCATTTTGTCGTGACGGGTCACAATTAATCCTTAATATTAACAATCAATAATATTAACAATCAATCAATAATATGAACAATCAATCACTAACATTAACAATAAAAAATAATAACAAAATTAACGAACTTGCCTTGTAACAAAGTTATAATTTGTGCACGCACATACATGTACTTTCTCCTAAACGTTTAATTTCTGAAACCAGATAGGACATACTGAAACCGATAAACTTTTTTTTATAAAGCCATATTTTGTAAACTAACGTTAAATTTCGAAAGTAAAAGAAAGTGAAGCAATAGAAACAGAATAGAAACAATTATTGTTTAAATGAAAGAGCAAACGTTTATTCAAACCTATCTATTGGTTGAAAAACGTACGTATATACATGTGAACCATTCCACTTCCTTTTGAACTAACGTAACAAATTGGAAACTAACAACAAACTGAAAACTAATTAACTAAATACAAGTCAACGGCGAGGGCTAAGCTCTCTTGCGAACCAATCCACTTCCATTTGAACTAACGTAAAAATTTCGAAACTAACAACAAACTAATTAACTAAATACTAATTACTGATACCTGCTTGAAATCCGATCCAAATTGTAATGACTTTGTTTTTAAGAAGCGTGCCATTAATGATGAAAACATATTGAAATGTTATACTTTGTAAAGTATTATACAATGGCCTTCTTATGATCGTAATTGCAATAGTTAATATGAAAGTTTTATAACGATTTTTAACTCCATTGATGAAGAATGTTTTCCTTTCACCACTGTATATAGAAAACAAGGCAACCAAAACTCGTGGTTTAACTCTACTTCAAAGAAGATGTGTAAAAGGAAAATGAGATTATATAAGAAGTACTTCAAAAGGCCTCCAGAGGGTAATCATACCCGGTACAGATTATTCAGGAATAGAGTAACCAGTGACATGCGTAAAGCAAAACAAACTTTTTTTGATCATTTATTTAATAAAGCTAAGGGAAACATTTTTTCAACATGGAAGATCATCAATGACCTCCTTGGTAATACTAAAAAGAAGAGAGATTCTGATTTTGAAATTGATGGTAATACTCAAGATTCACTTGTTGCTGATGGTTTCAATAATCATTTTGTAAATATAGCTCCCAAGTTGATAGCTAACATTCCTGTAAGTGATAATTATGATAACTATCAGTGCAATATTCCCAACAATTCTCACACATTTTTTTGTAAACCAATAAACGAAAAAGAAATCATTGACATTGTTTGTAAAATGAAGAATGGTCTTAGTCCGGGATTTGATGGAATAGAAGTATCAGTTGTTAAGAAAATAGTACATTTGATCAGTAAACCTCTTTGTGCAATTTTCAATTTATCTTTATCTTCCGGTATTGTTCCAAACAACTCAAAGTTGCAAAGGTTATCGCCATTTTCAAATCGGGACAAACCAGCAACTTTTCAAATTATCGTCGAATTCCATTACTTCCATTATTTTCTAAAATCCTCTAAAGATGTATGTTCATAATCTCAATTAACCGTCTCCTTAACTTTGTGGAGAAATTTAACTTACTTTTTTGCAATCAACTTGGGCTTAGGCCAAATCATTCCACATCTGCTCTAATTGAATTCGTTCATAAAATATCAATAGCTCTTGATTCCAAACAAACTACCATAGCATTATTCCTTGACTTGTCTAAAGCTTTTGATTGTTTAGAACATAATATTTTATTGAGTAAATTGTACAGATATTGTATAAGAGGTACACAACTACTTTCCAATCGCCAACAATATACAGTTTTTAATAATATTCAATCCAAAATGCAGTGCAATTTCTATGGAATTGCGCAGGGAAGCATCCTTGGCCCCCTCCTTTTTCTGTTGTATATCGATGATATTCGGCATGTTTCTAATAATTTGATTTTTGTTCTCTTTGCTGATGACACTACCATTTTTCTTTCACGTGAAAATTATCATCAGCTTATTGAAATATTGCAAATTGAATTAAACAAAATTGAAAATTTTGGTTATTTCAAAACAATTTTACGAAACGGACATTTGATATAGAGGAAACCAAGATTTACTTGAATGGAAAAGCAATTGCATATGTACACAACACTAAATTTCTTGGGGTTTATATCGATGATCATTTAACATGGAATACTCAGGTTGACTCAGTATGCTAAAAAATGTGTAAGAATATTGGTGTCAGTCTAAATTTATATACATCGGAAATGTTCATGAGTTTTAATCGTCTGAAAATTTGTTTACAAATTAAAAATATTGGTGTCATCAACAAACTCAGTTTCCTGCCTAAATCAATTACTCAACTTATATTATTCACTGATTTATCCATACCTGCCATATTGTATCATTATTTGGGCATCAACATCTTTTGACAATTTAGCAAGAATTCAAAAACTACAAAAGAGGGTAGTAAGAATAATCTCCAATGTAACTTACAATGCTCATACAGAGCCCCTTTTCAGACGATTAAAACTCATGAATATTTCCGATGTATATAAATTTAGACTGGCTCTGTTTATGTATTCATGTCATAATAAGCTATTACCCTCATCCTTATCTAGATATTTTCTTGCCAATTCTGATATCCATTCATACTCAACACGTTATAAAGATGATTATCATATGCCTAAGGTACGACTTACAATAACTAAAAAACAGTATTCTATGAGGGACCTAGGCTTTGGAACTCACTTTCACCTGCCTTAAAAGTATGTTGTTCTATTAATGTATTCAAACGTAGTTTTCAGAAAATGCTTTTAAATGGACCGGTCGCTAGGGAGCTGATTGCTATTGCGCTATATAGTATAGCTAATTACTGCTCTTTATCTGCTTTCTTCTTTGACGTCGCTATTTGTATTTCCCTCTTATCTATTATCTAGATAACAGTCTGTCCATTTCTCCTTGTTCGTCTTTCTTCCGCTTCTGAATCCTTTCTTTTCTCTCCCTCCTTCCCCCTCTCTCTCTCTTACATTCTCCCTCTCTTTCCCCCTTTCTCCTCAGCTTCTCTCTCGCTCTCTCTCCGGCCATCTTGTTTGTTTATTACTATTGCTTTGTTCAAGGGCTGAAAGCACTAATGATGTCTATCATCTTTAATTCAACCCTCACTCATGTCCATTTTTATATAAAAGAAATATTGTGAATTGTCGATTTTTTTATGCCTCAAATGTATCATTTTTTTATTGTATGTATATTCTAGTGGAAATAAACTTTGAATTGAATTGAATTGAAATACAAGTCAACGGTGAGGGCTAAGCTCTCTTGCGAACTTGCGAACCAATCCACTTCCTTTTGGAACCAACGTAAAAATGTACAAAACTAAACGACAAACTTTAAACTAATTAACTAAATACAAGTCCACGGTGAGGGCTAAGGTCTCTCGGCGAGCCAAAGAGATGGATTCGATCATAATAAGCCAGTTCGGGGTTAGCGCATGGTACAAATGACCCCAAATATCCACAGATATTTTAGACATGGAGGGTCCCTTTATGTGCACTTCAGAAAAATAACTCTGGGAGTGATAGAGGTGCCTCATGAATAGCTTTTGTTTCCCCCTTTAAAAAGAATACTTCCACCTGGATGTCATGGAATGCACCATTAGTGCATAATTGAATAATGATTACATGACATTCATGAGCACATATCTAATATTAGTGTCAGTGGGTTTTAGAATTTTGTACAGATGACCTTTATCTGCTCATGCTCAGATTGCATCTCCGAAATGGCTTATTCTGCAGTTTGCGCCTTGCCTCCGCAGGAGGGCTAGAGATCGAGTAGTGCTACTTTTGTGACATTTCAACCATCAAGTCTCAAAACACTTTGTTTTTGAGAAATGTTTGTTCTAGAAGGAGTTTGTCTAGTGAATCTCACGAAAGCAGAACATTATCCAGGGGACATTCTCATCAAAGTAGTGCGGTATGATGCCATGAAATGTAAGTAAATATGTATTTTGTTTATTAACGTTCCTCTTATTAATAATTGGGATGTGTTCGTAGTGTGTGCGAGTGAGTTCACTGTACAAAACGTATTATCCCACATCCCACCCAGTCCCTCCTCTCTTGCAATTTTTCTCATGACGAAAGAAAATTGATTAAACGTGTGTGTGTGTGTGTGTAATTGGGTTTTTACAGACGTGTATCAATCAGATATGATTATTTACGTCTGGGACCGACCTTTAACGTCACCATCCGAAAGACGTGACTCAGTCTCGAACCTGGGTCCGCTGAATCAGTTTATAACTTCCACTGGTAGCTGGATTACAGGCGCACGCCACAACCTTCCGTTTATATAGTCTACTGGTAATATTTTATTTTTTAAAAGATCAGCAATTTTCCGTAGATTTGTATATCTTGATAGTGCTCAAACCTAAAAAGTAAAGCTTCATTACCGACAATTTGAGGTAGATGTGGACCTGTTCACATGAACATGATTAATCATGACACTGAATGCGCAACTGACATTTGTTTACCTTCCCCTTACCATGTACGGTGGTCAGTGGAGCCAGACGATATAGAGAGACTGAAAACGTTTGGTCTAGTGAGTAGTGTATTGACAACCATTGTCATTGACGAGTTACACTGGCACTAACTTAGAGACGAGGGTAGTAGATCTGCGAGTAAGATATCTGATAATCTAGACAGTAGGCCTATATCTATGGATTTTTTACCACAACGATCCTAACTTTTTGTTCCTTTTTGATTGCAGAGCTGTCGGATCAAAGTAGTGAAACACATGGGGACCAGGACCAGATCATCCAATATAGTGATAGACCCTCCTGGCCCTGGGCCGGAGACTTTGTCATCCACTCACACTGCGGGAAAACCAGCTTGAATTGGAAAGGTAAATTTTTTTTTGAAAATGTAGATCTCTAAGCATGGATTTGTATAGAATTCAATTTGGCCATAGCTTAAACGTAGTAGACTCTAGTACTAGTAGCTCTGTAACTTATAAGATTAGATAGTATATTTATTATTTTAGACTAAACAGGTACACCTGTTTACTGTAGACCCCTAGTCTGTACAGTCAAAATTAATAATTCCAAAGTCCAGTAAATCATTTTCATTAAACCTGCTTATTGATTTAGCCATTTTAAAGTTAATCAAATTTGGAATGGAAAATAAAAATATTTACTTATTTTTAAATATTTGAACCTTGATTTCCATTTCTACCATTAAGAAAAAAGAAAAAAAAAACAAACAAATTGTAATATAAAAGTAGAGATGTACCCATTTTTTTCCCTTCTTTAAAATTCAGCCTACAGTCTAACAAGAAGTTTAGTTTTTCTTTCCTTTTCTTTTTGTTTTATTTATGCAGGTTGTCCAAGGAAGCGCATCAGTTACAAGGCTTGATGAGTGTTTAGTAATGGATGATGGCGAGTGTAAGGTCACTACACAACGACGGATAGTAAATTCACAAAGAGTAAATATAAATGTGCAAACCAACATTTACTGCTGAGCAATGGACATCAGAGTATAAGGTATATACAGAGCTTTGTATATGGGAATCCGGTACTCCTCTCCAGGCAAGAGTAATTGGCATCAAAGAAGTAGAAGATGATAAAATATCACAGTTGAACAGTCATAGGACAGATTGGTGATACGAAAGGGCTTGGTATGAAGACTTGGTACTATCAAGGCCTGTATGGGTAGGAGCACAGCACAAGAAGAAGTCCGAAGACTTAAAAGAACGAAACCAGAGAATATATTTGCTCAAGTGTTTATACTATGAGAGGAAATCCTTGAAAATCCAGTAGCGTGTGAATTAGAAGTCTCTCTAAACATCTATTTTAATTAATTCTAAGGACAGATTGTTCTAAGACCTTTAATGACTACCTAATACAAAGGACATGTTACAGTATGCTGGTAGGTTGTCTTCAGCTAGATCGAACCAAAAGGGGTTATTATTCTGAGGTGTGTTTAGACTAATGAATACCAGGGAGGGATTATTAGAGGAATGATTTGTTTGTAATCTAGTAATTTCTATACCAAAGCTTGGCTATTGGAAGTCTCTCATCTAACTTTCCAAATGATATTACAAAACAAATTTGATCCTAGACCAAGACCACTAGTTAACTTTAAAATGGCTAAAAATGGCTAAATCAGGCAGGTATAATGAAAATAATTTACTGGACTTCGGAATTTTAATTTTGACTGTACAGTCTAGGGGTCTACAGTAAACAGGTACACATCTAGTCTAAAATAATAAATATACTATCTAATCTTATAATTTACAGAGCTAATGGTACTAGAGTCTACTACGTTTAAGCTATATGGCCAAATTGATTTTTTTACAATCCATGCTTAGAGATCTATATTTTCAAAAAACAAATTGACCTTTCCAATTCAACCTGGGTTTCCTGCAGTGTGCGTGGATGACGAAGTCTACAGCCCAGGGGGGTCTATCACAATATTGGATGATCTGGTCCTGGTCCCCATGAGTTTCACTACTTTGGTCCAATAGCTCTGCAATCAAAAGGGAACCAAAGATCAAGATCGTTGTGGTAATAAATTCATAGATATGCGGCTACTGTCTAGATTATCAGATATCCTACTCGCAGATCTACTACTCTCGTCTCTACACTCTTAGAACTAGGTGGTAAAATAACACCGCGGTAAAAAGAAACCCGATTCTGGTCAAACTTCGTCCACATGTCAAAAAGTTACCCCATTTGTAATAATCATCAACACACTTTACTAAAAAAGTTCATTGATACGAAGTGTGTGTAGGCGCGAAACGCGGCCGGGTACAATCACATGCAGTGCAGTGGTGAAGCTACACTACAGTTCATCGTCATAATGGAGTCGTTGCTGAGATCGTGGGGGATGCCAGCCGATGTCATCTCGTCATTTAAAGGGATACTCAGCAGCAGATTGTGGAGGTTTTTATGCCGCGAGAGGACACGCGTAATCGTTACCTGATCATGCCGTTGCCCCGCGGGAGCAAACTTCGAACAGGCTGTTCGCCGAGCAACATGCACGGTCCGCTTGAGCTCGAGCTCGAGCTCTCGTGCGAGATTCGGTCGGCTTCGTGCAGTCCGAAAGAGTAATCCCAGTAGTCCAACGGACGCGTATGACGCACATTCTTTGGGTACGAGTGAATGGGGCTTACGCAATCTTGACTTTCCCCTCGGCCGCCTGGTGACGTATCCCTTTAAAGGTCCCCTTTTATGGAATTACAAAGGAACTTCATTTAATAGACTTTTCTACTGTGAATCCAGATCTGTCAACCATATTACCTGAATTCCATTCATTAATCTGTAAACTTGAAAGTAAAAAATAAACTGGGAACGCCCCTAAAAATTTTGGAAAATCGGTCCAGCGATCGATGACGTCATGTGACGTCATTCACAGAACGCTTGACTCACACAAGCTGGATCAGTATCGACGTGTGTGTGTTATAAGCTAATGAACTTCGTGCAGATCCCTTCGACTTCGTGCCATTTCAGCCCTTCATTTTAGCTTTTCTACAACAACAACAACAACAACGATAGCATCTTCTTCAGACAGCGAGGACATTTATTCAGGATCAGATATATCTGATTTGGAGCATCAAGTCCCAGAAGAAATTGAAGAGGAATTAGGGGCCCAGCCGTATATGTTTCAGCCAGACATGTCGGACTCTGGGCAAGATTCTGATGATGACAGAGACGTCCCTGATTTTAATAACGGAGAGGATAACGACGGGAGACTTGGGAATAACAACTGGTAATTCATTTTTGATAATAAATTACTGATTAAAGTTTAATTCACGCATATCCAATATGAATCTTGTTTACGCTTGCAAATTGCCCGAGAGGGTGAGCTGATACTTCGCTGATCGAGGCAGTGAGCTCGATGTGCGCAGGGCTAGTAAAGTAGTAGGGGTACCGGTACACACCGCGCCCTCCGTTTGGTCGTTCGCCTGGCTGACCCTGCCTGGGCTTTTACTGGTGCATGGGGTGGAAGCGTTTGATTCTAGTATTAAATTCTAACATTGATATGCAGAAAACTCTTAGCTCTCCTGTTATCTTGCTTGTTTTCTTTGTGCTGCTACACTAAGTAAGTGTAGGTACCCTTATAGTTGACAATAGATATAGATATAGGTATTCTTCTTCTTCTCCACCCAGGGTTTCATCCAGTGTTTCATCCAGTGTGTCTGGAGCGGTATGTGATGGAAACTGCTTACTATCTGTATCGGCAGCAGTATGGCGGACAGGCAAGGCAGGATGCAACTGAAAATCAGTGAGTACCATATTTTTTGTTTTAATCCTTACTGCAGTATTCCTGTATTATATAAAGCAGTTTGGATGCAATATGCCAATTTGGCTCCTTATGAAATTAATATTACGATATTCTATAAAATAATGTTTTAGCCTTTATGTAAATAGAGGAACATTATTCTATTTGCAGTGTACATGTATTTTCTTGTCCTATGTGCAGATTAACGTTTGTTTCCTCAATCCCCATCACAACATTTTACACTGCGATGTTGATAACTAAATTATTAGCTAATCTTTTATTGTTTATTTGTGAAGTTCAAAGTAAAAGTTACCTCACTATCACCTACATCATAGACTACACTGTGCATTTTTTGAAGTTGTCTAATCATAGTTTCCTTTGTACTCTTTAAAAAAAATCTTTTATAGGAAAGCCAGGCATGTGGCCTATAGGCAGCTTGTAAGATGGTGTTGGAGTTTCCTATAGGCAGGGCAGGACGTGTTCCTCTCCCATCTTGTGCCGTGACAAGAATCCGTGCAGCATTTCCATCAGAACCATTGGCGGATCCAGGGGGCACAGCCGGCCCGGTCCCCCCCCCCCCCCCCCCCCCCCCCCACTTTTGGAAGAGAAGTACGATTTTTTTTTGCTTGTCAGGGAATTATGGAGGGAAACTGGAACCCAATAACCCCTTAACTGAGCGATTTATGAAGGTTTGGCGAAATTTGTTTTCCTGGTCACGTTGGAATGTTGACCTTTGCATGAACCTCTTAGGAAGAGTGTAACATTGTAATGAGTCTATAAATAGATCATGGGAATCCCCTTCCTTTGTTTGTTACAACAAGAACTATGTAGAACTTACCAGAGAGTTCCAAACTTTCATGAGTATTGTGGTGGAGTGTGGAAGGTTCTAGTTGGGGATTGAGATTGTATATAACCTGTGGAGATCATCTTGGAGATCATCTTGGACCTCATCTTGGACATCATCCTTGACATATTTGACGTCGTGTTCGACATCATCCTTGACATATTTGACGTGTTCGACATCGTCATTGACATCGTTATCAACATCGTCATTGACATTATCTTGGACATCGTCATCGACATCATTATCGACATCGATGACTTCCTGAATTATCTTGGACATTCTTCGGCTGTATCTTCGTTTGCCAGTTGGACAACATACCATTTGGATTGAATATTCGGAATTTATATTTGTGGATTAGCAGTCAACTTACTCTACACTTCAAGAACATTCTGGACTAATAGGAATTTCCCAGCTGAGAAATTGTAAGTCTTTGCCAGTTTAAATACATGTAGTGTATTTGTAACTAGAATTTGTAATTCTGTTATATCGTGTCATACCTGATGTTAGTAAATATTTAAATTAAACCATAAATCATCTAAAGTTAATATCTTTTGTTTGATTCTTATCTTTTGTAGATTTTGGATCGTAACAGTATTACTGTTCTAAGATAGATTTTCAAAGATAATTTTTTAAATTGGAAATATTCCCTGCATTACCTCTTTAGGGTATTTTCTTTTCAAAGTTAACTGTATGTATGTATATTTTTTCAACCTTTGCAAAAAAATCAAAAGGGAGGACAGCTCTGTGGAACTTTAATTTTAGCTATGCAACCATTATTCTCATATTTCTTTTTTTACTGGGGCTTGGATATGACATGCACAAATCTCAACATTATGCAAAGGTGATAGTAGAACTGAACATTTTAAAAATATTTATGTATCAGAACTGTTGTTCCATCAGTGTAAACATTTACACAAAGTTGCATTATTTGAAAGAAAAAATTATTCAGTACTAATGACTGGCAAACATGATATTTTATTTACTCGGGTCATTCATGTGATCATCATTATTGTTGCTTCACATATTTCTTTGCAAATTGACATTATTTTTTCTACAGATTTTTTTCTTCTTTCATTTAATCGATTGTTGTATTTATTATTATGTACTTATATATGTTGGTCTAGTTGTTAACTTGATAACGCTTAGATAGCATATACATTTATCATGTACATAACTGTTTATAAGAAATGTTCAAAATGCTAGTACGTCATTTCTATCTTTTCATGATATTTAATTCCTATACATGGATATCAGTTTCCCTGAAAGTTGGGTTTATTACATGAAGGTGTGCTACACTGTGACAATGTGGTAAAAATTTTATTGCTGTTTTTGGTTCAAGTATCAGAGGAAAAGAGGAGTCTAGGAGGCTTATTTTGAATATTCATTTTCACTGTCAGAAATAAAATTGGAATTGGGTAACTGAGTTCACAAACGCAAAACAATCCAGCTGCAGGTGGTCTGAGTTTCGTCACATCTAAGTATTTGCCCAGAGCATT
Source organism: Heliocidaris erythrogramma (assembly GCA_025617745.1). Classification (NCBI taxonomy): domain Eukaryota; kingdom Metazoa; phylum Echinodermata; class Echinoidea; order Camarodonta; family Echinometridae; genus Heliocidaris; species Heliocidaris erythrogramma. Next base: position 35,537,291 of record CM046863.1, on the reverse strand, counting down.
TTTTTGTAATTGATGTTGTAAAGATGCATGTATCTCAGTTAGGAATGATAACTCTATTGTTAATGGCATATGAAGTCTTATTTTTTATGGCATTTGTTGTTTAATTTGTTAATGAAACACACTTTGGAAGCTAATCAGTTTTGTTTGTTTTGTTTTGTTATTTTTTTTTGAGGGGGGGGGGGGGGGGTGGGCATTCTCCTTTATGGAATTTTTGATGTTCAATTGTGAGACAACCATTTCCTGGATACAACATCTAGATCTACATTTCTCCAGAAGTAATAATATATTTCAAATCAATTGAATATTTTTGTCTTCTCTGGAAGAGCTCAAACACATTTACTATGCAAGGCTTGTCGTGAATGAAACTAACAATTGAAAAGAAAGGTGTGAGTGCGTGAATGAGATCAAAACCAACAATTGGCAGAATGGAAAAAGAAAAAAAAGAGAGATAAAAAGTTGAGAGGAGATGTGTGTAATTGGAGAATATTGGGCAAAAAGAAGGAGAAAGGGAGGCAGAAAGCACAAGAGAAGAAATAGTGAAAAAGAGAGGGAATCACTGGGGGAAAAAGGAAGAGATAAAAAAGTTGAGGGAAGATGTGTGAAAGTGGAGAATTTGGGCATAAAGAGGGGGAAATGGAGGGAAAGCACAAGGGAAGAAATAGAGAGAGAGGGAATCACTGGGGAGAAAAAGGAGAGATACAAGTTGAGGGAAGATGTGTGTAATTGGAGAATATTGGGCAAAAAGAAGGAGAAAGGGAGGGAGAGCACAAAAGAAGAAATGGTGAAAGAGAGAGAGGGAATCATTGGAAAATAAATTTTCTGTCAAATGAACTACATGTATAAGGTAGAGAAGTAGGAATCAACCTGTAACTGTAGTGATGTATACCCCTTTTTCCTGCCGGGGGGGGGGGGGGGGGGGGGGGGGGGGGGTGTCGGTTGAAATTTCCCCGTTACATTTTCACTACATTCAGGGTGGTAACAAAAATAAATATTAAATATACGGTGGAAACTTAGTATAACGAGGTCCTTGGGACTATTAAAATTACCTGGTTAAATTCAGAATCTCGTTATATCAGTTATAAAAAAAAAAGAATAAAAAGAGTTCAGACCAAAATATTACCTTGTTATATCAGGAATATTGTTGTATCAGACCTCTTTATACTGAGTTTCCACTCTACCATGATAAACATTTTTATCACACCCTCTATATGGAGAAAGATCTTTTTCTTCATCAAGAACAAAAAAGAAATCATTTTTAATAGCAAAGACCAATTGAGAGAGGTGCTTGTGAGGTAAAGCTCAGAGTCGCCAAATTTCATATTATTGATACATGTATGATCAAACTTGTTTCAGGGACGGCCTCTTCTTGATGCCATACGCCGCATGCAGCCCCGTGCTATCGACGAAGTCCTCCGCACAAAAGTGCTCGGAGCACACAACACTGGGGTAACTCGGCCCCTTCCAATGGGCGCGAGTTAATTTTACTTTTGCGGTCCATTTCCTTCTTATATTTGGGTCTTTAGGGAATAAATGGAGACTGACACTCTCCTTTGTGGTGTTGCTGCAACCTGCAACAACGCAGCGTTGCGGCATACTTCGCTTTGGAGGTGATTTACGAGGTGGTATATAGAACAGCAAGTTAGTTTGCACATGTGATACATATGCAATATTGTAAACAAGCATCGGCAATGTCGGTTTGTGACGTCACACGTCAATCATGCTCACAGAACGAGAATTCGGGGCTTAAAAGGGGGAGGAGCTTAGCAGACTGTTTTGGACATGAATACCTGGGGGAAATATTATTTTAAAAATATTTTGATACGTATTTATTGCAAACGGATGTCATTTTTCAATTTAGATGAGTATCATGTACAAAATACCAAGAATTATAATTTCATAGAAGGGGACCTTTAATGGTAAAACATTCCCATTTTCATTATATTAATTTTATTATTGCATCAGAAGCTATGTTATAGACCAAGAGCCCTTTTCAGAGTTGATTGCACATTGGAAGTGGATGTTTGATGTTGCGTTCCGCCGCAAAGGCCGGCGGAGGAGCCCCGGGCGGAACTTCCCGATTTACACGTGCACCAATACTTTCATAGCCAGCCAAAAATGCCATGCAGTTAGCTCAATTTTTGTCCAGATTTATTGCTAAGTATCTATAGTATGACGCCACCATTATAATATAATTATGTCTAAATTATATGTAGATCATTTGTTACGTGAAAATCAACCTTTCAGATAATGTTATAGGGCCTATAGTTGGAAAGTCTGTTGTAACATTGTTTTGTAGTTTGTTTTGTTTTCCATTATTGAGATGCAAGTTTTAAGAGGAAATGCGTTTGTCAAAACTATAATGTTTGAAGTTAGTGTTTTTTCCCAACAAATTCACAAAACAAGAAACATTCATCACGGTTTTCGCCCTTTTCTTTTGGAAAATTGACCAACTGATTGTAAAAAGAAGAAGCTTGTATATTGTTACTTTTATTGTGATTGATCCACATTCCAGCATTTAGAGTATAATTATATGTAAATTATATGTAAATAATTCAACCTTTCTGATCATATTTAAAAAATGTAGTTTAAAATCTGTTAACTTTTTTTGGAACTTTTTCCATGCTTATTAAAATGCAAGTTTAACAAAACATAATTTTCATTCTGCATTTGTCTTCCTTGTAGTCTCAACTCATCCCGGTGTAAACATTTATCATTATTTTAGTGTAAAAAGTGACACACTTTGGGGTGTGGTAAAAAGTATGGGGTAAATTCTGTACCACTTAAGGGGAAAAATAATAACACAACTGCGGGGTGAATTGTTACACAGGCTGGTAGTGGTTAAAAGTTGCACAGCATGGGGTAAAAAAGGGAACATTGTCGTTTTGGGGTAACATGTGACCCCACACTTTGCTGTTAACATTTTACACAATGGATGTGTAAATCATAACACATGTATCAAGCAAAATCTAACCACTCATGGTTTGTAATGGTTTACACCACAGACGACCATGTTCTAGTAGGCCAGCCAAACATCCAAAAAGGCTCTAGAAAAAGATTCGACGGCATTTTTGGGTAATGCTCGGCATCCATGCTTAAAGTCTTGCAAAAATACCGGGGAATAAGATAGGGGCGGATGCCACGCGCATTTTTTCCTAAAAATGTCATTTTTTGCTCAAAATTTGAAAGAATGTCAAAAATCATGATTTTTATTTTTTTTGCATGTATTAAATTCAGCTTTAGAAGTTCTAAATATAGAAGTATTTTTTTTAATGAATTTATGGTTTCAACCCAGTATTATTGTTATTTCAAAAATTTATTTTATACACGTATATATGGCAATATGTAACATAAAAGTGTTTTTTTCTCAAAATACTGCTCGCCTGTCAAGAACCTGTATTTCAAAGTTTTTTTTAAACATCAATTCTGGCATATTTGAGGATATATGTGTATAATATAAAAAATGAATATATCACTGTAGATGTTTGAGTAGTTGTCACCTCATAATTATCTCTAAAAACCCTATAATTCGACCAAAAATGATGAACATGTAATTTCTAGCAACCCCCTCTTGTGGCCATAAAGGGTCAATTTTCATCATCAGGGACACACCCCCTTTTAAAATGGATGTGCTGTGTTTTTGAAGACTTAGTTGGACACTTCAGAGTCTGTTTTCACCAAGAATGTGAGTATAATATGCCTCAAGAAATAGATATTAAGAGAGTTTGATATGCTTTCCAAAAATTGATAATGAAAAAAAGAAGAAGATTACAGTAGACACTCTACTTAAATGTTAATTCAAACAAATGTGTACTTGGAAGTTGGATTTTTGGGGGGAACACTCTCTATTAGTATTAAACAAAGATGAATATGATTATAACGTAAGAAGTTGAGTGTAAAAGTTGTCAAATTTGAGCTTTAACAATAATGTATATATCTTAGATTCTACAGACCCCAGTTTTAGCATTAACACAAGTCTTATTATTAAATTAGATCAAACGTTATGTCTAACGTAAGTTAGATCTCAAACTACTACTAGTAGGCCTAGGCCTACTAGCCTAACGGGCCTGTTGAAGTTTGGTACATGATGTAACCTTGCGGGCCTAGCCTAGGCACTAAGTCTGGACACCGAAGATTTTACATGAAATTTAGCAAGGACTTCTTTCATATTAACGTAAGGGGCTTAAACTGTCTTGAGATCTTAAAAGTTAGACCTAACGTTAGATCTTACCTAGATTTAACGTTAGATCTAACGTTAACGTTAGACCTTTGCCTTAAGTTTAGGCTTAGACTTAGGCCTATTAGTAATAGTAGGCCTAGGCCTAGTCTAATTTTGAGTGACTTGGCCGGACTGTTACTGTTACTATAAACATAGCCGTAGGCTAGATCATAGAATAGATAATATATCTAACAAGTTGCTTAGTTAGTTAATCTATGTTGGATCGAACTATTGTGTTGTTAGATTAACGAGTAATGTTACAGTTAGACCTTAGACTACTGACTTTGTCCTAGGCTAGATCATAGAATGATACTAAGTCTGTTTTCAGCTGTAGTGTGGTTAGATCTAACTTAACTTGTAAGTTAAAACTAGACTCTACTCTACACTAGATAATGATAGCGTCTTAAATAAATATGGTCTAAGTTTGTTAGATCTAACAATGGACTAAAAATCCTTGTAGCTGTAGGCCCCTAGGCCTAGAGCAGTTTATATCATATGATTCATAGTCCTAAACTCCTAACGTTGGACCTAAATGACTGTCCAAAGACCAAACAAGTTAAACCTAACAGTAACACGTTACTGATTTTTAGATCTAACAGTAACAGATCCAACATTTTTTAACAGATAACAAGATAATAATTCCTACGACCCAGAAGTCAAGGCCAAAATTAAAACTTAGACGTATTTCTAAATTAATAAGTAAATAGATATAACGTTAGAACCATAATCTATAGATCCAGATGTAGATATCTTCATCATGTTTTAACACATCCAATTGATTCTGAGTTAATTGAGAGCATGCTACATCGCTGTGCACGTGTCCTAGAGTTAGGCAATCTCTCCCATGTTGACCTAACAAAGTTAGATCTTATCCCAACTCAATTGTTTGGTCTATTCCAACCCATTTTTAAAAGGAACTGTGTCAACCTTATTATTTGTTCAAGATCTAGTAAAAGCGGACATATATTGTGCTCCAGATCTAATATTAGATCTGTTAAGTGTTGTAGATCTGTATCATGAATGTTTATTTGTAGTAGATATAGCCATCTAGCCTATGTCTAAAGATATGTACTGATTCAAAAGACATCTAAAATAACAGTCCATTATTTTCTTATTACTCCTAGGTCAAGAGCCAGATGATAAAGCACTGACTGGCAACAGCTGTGAATCCTTCTGAACTCATCAGACTTCAAATGGAAACAGGAAAGGTAGTTAGACCTAATACGAAACATAATTATAGACCAAGATATATTTTACGAAGAATAGTCTATATTGATAACCTCTTAAATCACATTTCTAATTTTGATGTGTCCTGAAACTTGAAAGGAAGTATGAATAATGTACGGTACGTCAACCTTCATCATGTTTAATATTCTACAAAAGAAAGAATTAAGGAAGAGAAGATAAGGTTTTGAAAAGTTGAATCTTGAAAACGTGAATGTATTAAGTCGATGTAAGTCATGTTCTTATTTTAGGAATTTAATATCATGTTCCTTTCCCATCTTGTTTTAACTTTATCTTGTTATCAATTAAAAAAAAATACTAATTACAATATGCAGTCTGATAATTCATGAATATTTTGCTTATAAGCAGCTTCACAATAAATGCCACTGAAGGTTCATTACTTTTTTTTTTCTTTTAGGTCAAGCTCAAAATAAAAATGCACTAACTGGCAGCAGCTGTGAATCCTGTAGAACTCATCCATGTTCAAAAGGACACCCCAAAGGTATGTGAGAAAGAAATCTTACTGTAAAAGCAAATATATATACATATATATATATATACTCTATGATCTATCACATTTATTATTAATGTGGGTCTTACAATGTCAGAGTATAAATATATGAATATAAATACATTATTTAAAGGATTACACATTTAGTTAAGATCAATCTTGTCTGTGAATCTGGCTGAACTTGTCCAATTTCAAATGGAAACACAGAAGGTAGATAATAGAAAGATGTATTCTAAAATCAATACATTGTTGAAATCCTTATCACAGTGCTGTTCATGTGGGTCCTAAAAATTAGAGGAAGCATGAATAATGTAATTTACCTTTCAAGTTTATGAGAAATACAGTATCAACTCCTTTTATGCCACAAGAACTTATATGGGATTTGTGTGGAGACTGAAAAATTGTAGTAGTGGCACAATAAAGGTTATGGTAGTATACGAATATACGAATATCTAGTATATTTATCCATTGAGTTGTTTATATTTCGTCCTATTACAATATTTACTTTCTGTTTATATTTCGTCCTATTACAATATTTACTTTCTGTTTATATTCTCTTGTTTTGGGTTTTTTTTAAAGGGATACTGACATTATGTAGTGTAATCATTCGTGAGTGTTTTGCTGATACACAACTTTAAAACACATTCAATTAGAGATTGATTATTTCTTTATTTCTGCTAGGTCTAACACAAGGTGAAAATGTACTAAGTGGCAGCAGCTGTGACTCCTACTGAACTCGTCCAACTTTGGAAGGAAACACAAAAGGTAGATAACATAATATGAACAGTTCTACAAAGATCTGTGTATATGATGCTTGAAACTTTTCTTGAAAATTTTATAAGGTTTGTAAGAAATAAAAGATTATTTAAAGAATAGTTGAAAGCAGTAAGTTTGAATAATGAGCTGTAATCATAATTTACGCATTCGTAATTTAAAGTTTGATTTAAAAAAATAAAATATGAAATAATTATTTCTTGAATTTATACTAAAAATACCCTGTGAACCTCAACATCAATATTCTCTAAGGGCAAAATGAATTATTGAATTATGATTACTGTTATTTCTCTTCTTTTCAGAAATTTCCCGAACCAGTCAACATATCCAGATTATTGACCCAGTGCAGCAGGGAATTCTGTCTTCATCCAAGTGCATATCCATCTCAAGTGAAATCGCATATGTGGACATCAGTTGGTTGGAGTACTGTTACATATTATATTGTACAGAGTACTGCTTGTAGTTGATAATCAGAACGGGGACACATGTAACTTGTTTCACTTTTCTTTAAGAGTCACTTGGATTTATAAATCCTCATCTTTATTCGTTAGTATTAGAGTAACAAAACTTTGAAACCAAATGTATACCAAATAACCACGTAAATTGAAACATGATTTAATGTTGACTTATTTTAGATGTGGGTATATATCTGTTTTAAAGCTAAATTTGAATAAGAGAACAGGACACAATATGGATATTGATCCTGTCTACAATATCAAGCCAAAGCGACCACGCTTAGATACCGACGGATTCGATTGCTTCTTCTGTAAAGGAAGTGAAGGTGAGCTTCGCCTATCTTCAGAAGACGGTAGGGCAAGAATATGGGATGTGGGTCAGCAGCGAAGAAAGCTTAAAGACATGAAATATGGTGATGTGCTTCACAAACTTCAGATCGTTTCAAAGGAAGAGTTCTGTGCATTACAACTTATGTGGCACAAAATATGCTATTCAACATTCAGCTCTGAAAGCAAGCTGACCAGACTCAAGAAGGAACTAGCTAAGGAAAACACAAATGATACATCCCGATCAGAAAGCATTTCAGCACCAACAACTAGAAGCTGTGAACAACGGATGGATTGGTCACTGTGCATGTTTTGTCAAGTAGAGGGTAAGACAAAAGTTCATAATGTACGGACCTTAGCAAAAAGTGCAGATATATTGACAAGAGCCCAAAATGATCAAATAACAAGAGCAAGACTTTCAGGAGTAAATGACCTAATAGCAGCTAAAGGTAAATATCATCTCAGCTGCTTGATGGCATTCGAAAGACGGTCTACAAGAGAGAATCCCAGGAAGAATTTGCAGGAGCATAGGATGGATGAATGCATTACTAAACTCTGCAGAGATCTATGCGCTGGACTGTCCAGGGGCAATGTGTACAGTATGGCTGACGTGTGGGAGAACTATAAGAGTTCTTGCACACAGATGAGTATTGATGTTCCGATGAGGTTTAAGACCAGGAGATCAACCTTCTATGACGCAGTTCAGCACTTACTTGGAAGAAAGGCCAGTTATGTAAGGACACTTTCTACAGGTTCGCTACTCATGTACCCAGGAGAAAAGTCAGACTTCATCATCTCAAAATCTCTGACAAAGTCCTGTCAAAAAGTGTTTTCTTCTGATTCTGAATCAAGCCAAGATACAGAAAATGCAATGATGAATATGGCAACAGGAAGCATATTCGAAGAGCTAGTTCATGTCGCCATGAGAGAAAGACAGGATCTGCTTGACAGCCAAGGCCATTCAGGTACCTGGCAAGATCTTGATCAAGAACATGTGGATAAAGTCATTCCAAACAGCCTGTATGTACTCCTGCGATTGCTATTCGGAGGTATAGATATGGTACACGAGGGAATCGAAGAAAATGAAAGCATCAAGCAGACTGTATGCAGTATTGCTCAGGATATTGTATATGCCGTGTCCAACAGACGGAAATTAACCCCGAAGCATGTTGGATTAGGTCTTGCCCTCCACCAGGCTACCCGTTCTGAGGCACTCCTTGATCTTTTCCATGCTGCTAACCATACCATTGGCATTGACACTGTGCGGAGAATCGATACTACAATAGCAAATACTATCCTAGAAAGGTTTACCAAGAATGGTTATGTCTATATCCCGTCCAATATTGCTACTAGTAGAATGGTTCACTGCTCATGCGATAATATCGATGTTCTGGAAGATACTATTGATGGAAAGAACACTTTCCATTGCACACAGATGATGGTTTGGCAGAGAGGGCCAGCTCCAAAGCAAGACAAAGGAGATCCAGAGAGAACGCCCATCCTTAGATCCAGAGCAATCAAACCTGATGCGTTGCAGGAGTTTCAGAGGCTTGATAAAGCTATACTTCCACCAGGCAAGAGGCCAACTCATTCATTTCACGGTGATAAAAAGATTGAGTTAGAGTTCTCCAGCACCATTAGTGATGAAAGGAAGAAGGCTCGGACTAAAGATATGGCATGGATTGTGGCACGTATTCATGAGGGTGAAGAGAATCCGTCTGTTCCTTCATGGAGAGCATTCAATGAAGCTACAAGTACAGTTAACCCCTCTGTGACGACTGCAGGAATGATGCCCATTCTCCAGGCACCTGCTGATGATAACGACACACTCACGACTGTCATAAATCGATTTATCAACGTATCACAGCACGTTGGGCAGGAGTATACTGTCATCACGGCTGACCAACCCTTGTACAGCAGAGGTAAAGAGCTCACATGGGCAAACCCCAAGTTTGGAAAAGTCATTTTCCTGCTAGGAGGACTTCATACCACCTTCAACTTTCTCAAGGCGATTGGTCAGCATATGGAAAGTGCTGGGCTTGATGATCTGTGGACTGAAGCAGGTGTTTATGCCACCAACACTACTGAGACCATGCTTGATGGCAAAGCCTACTACCGTACTGTTAGAGAACACCAGCTAACATATGAAGCCCTTTGGCGTATCAAATGGCCAATGTTCCAGCAATGGATGTCTGAAAATTGTCCAGAACAAGAACTGGATCTCAAAGGTCTTGCCAAAGACGTAACGAGGATGTTCGTGGATCACAGAAATAATGCTACTGAGACTTGCCGATCAGTGAACATGCTGTCAGACTTCCTAAGCAGGAACAACCTCCACGATCACCTCAAAAAATTTGACAAGAACTTTTCTGACAACCCGAACTTCAGGCTGTGGTCCACATACATGGAAATGGTGGAGATATTGATGGGCTTCATCAGGAGTGAGAGGGATGGTAACTGGAACCTACATCTAGAAACCTTCGAGGCGATGCTTCCCTGGCTAACAATTTATGATCATACCAACTATGCCAGGTGGGGTCCTATTTATCTTTCAGACATGAGACTCCTGAGCACAACAGCCCCTGAAATTCATTCTGAATTCGTCGCTGGGCACTTTGTGGTGAAGAGATCACAGAGGCGCTTTAATCAAGTCTCTCCTGACCAGGCAACGGAATGGGTCAATCGCACCTGTAAAATGCACAGTGGCATTATTGGTATCACAAGGAATGACCAGGCAAGGAACAGGTTCTGCGTCACCTGGGCAGAACGGTCCAAAGTGACACAAGATATGCGGTCACTGTACAATCTTGGAGATGATGAGGATGAGGTTCCATTCACCCGTTCTGATGGTCTTCCGTCAAGGAAAAGGCATGATGTTCAAGATGTTGACAAGCTTACCAGACAGCTGGCAAGGTTTGATGTGTTTGGTGGAAAAACTAACCAAGCTGGGGGAGAATACACCGGAACTGACTCAACTAGCAGAGAAAGAGGTTTAGTTTCCCTTGCAACAAGAGATGTTGCACCTAATGATGTTGTTAAAGATTTGCTGACAGCTGAAGATCGTGGAAAACAACAAGTGATGACCTTTGTGAAGGAACGTCTAATCAAAGGAACTGTAGGTTTTCATGAGACCCTAAAGAAAAATCGCTCACAGACCTTTGCTGATCTCTACAAGACTAAGATATCTACCAGACAAAACACACAGAAGACCATCAAAGCTGACAGGAAGTTAATGCAACGATTGCTAAATGCTGTCACTGGGGGCCGACCACTGGAAATGGCCACTATCCTTGAACATGAATTGTCGCCTATTCCCCTGTCTTTGGCTAGGACTGGAGGTGAGATGCATTCAACATCAAAGGCTGAGATGATCAACATCTTGATGGCTGGAATTCCTACACCTTCCAAAATTCCAGATGCTGACATGAAGACTTGCCTTCTGATAGACGGTCATGCTCTCATCCAAGCTTTAGGGAAGCCTCCTGGGTGCCAGACGTTTGGGGAGTATGCTGACGTGTTCGTAAAGAATGTGACGCATAACTTTGGAGGACGTACAACAAGAGTCGATGTCGTATTTGATCGATATTTTGGAGGAACCTCCATCAAGGCAGCTACGAGGGAAAGGCGAGTAGGTAAGAAGAAGCCGATACGAAAGATTATCGATGGACCCCACATTCTACTTCCACAGATTTGGGGTCCGCTCATCGCATCGGATGAAAACAAGGCCAATCTTGCACAGTTCCTGTCTGAGTCCATGATGCAAAAAGGTAAATGCTTACCAGAACGATACGAGCTAGTTACTGGAGGGGGGTTCTCTAGTGGAAGAGATGCACAATCAACCAGAAGGAACGAGATACCACTCCAAGCTAATCACGAAGAGGCCGACACGCGTTTAGTACTTCATGCGTTAGAGGCTGTTGAGAAAGGATTTCAAAGAGTCATAGTACAGTGTCGCGATACTGATGTGATGATACTTCTGGTGCATTTCACCTCAACTAAAGTTATGGAAGTGTGGATGATCTCTGGGACGAGGCAGCAGAAGTGCTATCCCCTCCACGAATTGTCCAAACTACTGCCTCAAAGTGTAATTCAAAATCTGGTTAGTTTCCATGCATTAACAGGCTGTGACACGACTTCCGCTTTTCGCGGCTATGGAAAGAAGTCATGTTGGAAAGTTTTCATGCAAAATCCTCTTCTTGTGAAAGAAATTGGTAATGATGGGGAAATTGCACCAATCGAGCAGTTTGTGTGTCGCCTATATGGCACACCTGAGCAGACAACAGTGAACAAGGCGAGGCTTCATCTCTTTGGTAAGGCAAAGAAAGGTCTTGAAATGCTACCCCCAACAAGAGATGCGCTCAAGATGCATATTGCAAGAGCAAACTACCAGGCGAAAGTATGGCTGCAGGCAGACAAGGAGAAGATAGTTATACCACCCCCATTGTCAACATCAGCTTGGCAGCTGAAGTCTGGTAGACTGGTACCTATCTGGTCATCAATACCACCTATTCCAAATTCATGTTTGGAACTAGTCTCGTGTAACTGTAAATCAAAGTGCAGTACAGGCAGATGTACTTGTTTCAGAAACGGTTTCAGGTGCACATTTGCATGTGCATGTGATGCACATGATTGTTGCAATCCAACTTGTTAAATATGAATTCCCCTAGGAAACACTTCTAGTGACATTTTCAGCAATTTGTTTTCAGTGTTAAAAGATGTAAGGGTAGGAACATGATTGCTGTCTTTTCTTATGCCACATACTCTTATTGAAAAGTGTGCATGTGTGCTATTCTTTAATGAAAGTACAGGGCATTATCATTATCACTTATCATTATCACTTATCATTATCACTTCCATGTTATTTTTGATATCTCAATTAGAGGAGAATTGTGAGAGCTTCTCTTTAAATATACATTTTTTTTAAATAATTGATGAACTGAATTTTATAGAATTGTACAAAAATGTTTTGGGCAGAGTCGTACAGATGTATATATATATATAATATATATATATATCTTCATAACTTTATTTTCTGCATTACAGAAAAACCCTCTGAAGAATATTACAGTATTTGATGAAATATGAATTTGAATTGAATTTGAGTAGAAATAGAGTGAATGAATGGAAGTAGAAATGATGATTACCTTATAAAACATGTAATGTTCAAAGTGAAATTCAAATTATGTGGGTATTTTTAATAGTGTACATATAAGTGTTCAGATGGAGAAAAGAATCTTTGAGGCGAACAGGTAATGCTCATTGTGACACTTTTCCTATTATCGGAGTTGATGTAATATTACCAGGACATTCTTAACTATACATGTAGGCATATTTATCGATCTAAATCAAGAAAATGGAGAGCTGAATCATAATTTGTACAGGATGGCATGACTTTCTTGAAATCAATAGAAGCTTGAAATTCCAAGGCTATATCATTTATGTTGGATATGGAATAGTACCCAAAATACTTCCGCATCTGCTTTTTAGATCTTTTTAGAATAATAATACATTGGATTTTTTGTTAGTGCGTGTGTGTATGTGTGCGTGTGTGTATGTGTGCGTAAACTGCCAGTTATTCTCTGGAATATATCTTTATGTTTTATATATGTCTTTGGGACACTTCTTTGATATGACTTTGATCAATGCTTTTCCCCCTCACATCCCGCGCATTTATATATATTTGTTGGTCTTTATATTGCAATTTGATTTCGCAATGTGTATTTTATTTGTGAAGAATTTTCATATATAATACTTTTCATTCTGTCTTATCAAATGTGGAACGAATGAATTGAAATTTAATTGTAAATTGATTGTATAAAGCAATACCAAGCTGTGCCTCTCTAAAACTTTAATATATTTGATGAGGTCATGAGAATTTTTTGCTAAATATGTCTGACATACCAGTGCCAGTTATATAATAGATGCACGTTAGATATAATTAAATGGTTAAATGATTTCAAAGATCTCATGACAATAATTATGTATACATGCATCTTTGTGACAATTATAAGCGTATCAGAACTATTCAGCTAATTTTGAATGAGATTGCGTTAAAAAGTAATTTCTTATTTACACCAATGTCCGGCGGTATGATGAAATTGCTCATAACAGCAATGTGTATACATTACATCGATTTCAATAAGTTGTGTTAGTTGCAGGAGGCAACAGATGAGTACAAAGCTATTATTCAATTAAAAGTACGCCAAGTACCATTGATCGTTAAGAAAAATTGTCTTTGTTTATTTTTCATTTAGTCTGGTCTAAATTATAAAGCTGAACAAAGTGCATCTGTATGAATGATGTTCTGAATAATTCTATGATGATTATTGTGTGGCAGGTGACAATTTTGGTAAGGGTTGATGTGTGTGATTGTTCAAATGGTTCTGCTTGAAGATATGATAGTTACAGAACAGAAATAGGTTTTGAAAAATCAATCCTTTTCAGCATGTCCATACACATGATTTATTTGATACATGTATGCTTGAAAATTAAAGGCCACATACACAATCATTTTAACACATCTTGCTTTAATTCCTTATCAATCACAGAGCACGATTTTAAAATTTAATAATTTATAACATCATCTGTAACCTGAGAAATTAATATTTACAAGTACATCAGTATATCAAATGCAATCGACTGGGCAGATTGAAATACATATTAAAGGGGGCGTAGTCGAGTGGTATAAAGACTTGGCTGGAGATGCAAAGGTCGTGGGTTCGAACCCCGGCACGGCACTAGTGTTCTTTGGCAAGGAATTCCTGGAATGCTGTGAGCACCGAATTCGGTAGCCTAGCTAGAACCGGGGTAATAATATGGGAGCGCCTTGAGCACCTTATACGTGCTGGATATGAGCGCTATAAAAAAAAACAATATTATTATTATTATTATTATTAGTATTATTACTTAGATGCTTACCGTTTGTTTTAAAGGGAAATTAACCTCAGCGTATGAACTAGCTTATTTTGAATGGTGTAGTATATGCCTCTTATTTGATACATGCAATTTCATGTAAAAACACAGGATATAGATATAAATCACTATTTTCCAGCCAAGTTATTGTCTGCTAGCAATAATAAGGGGGCTGCCATTACTTTATGTGTACACGAAAATATTTTTCAACCCAAGTAATATTTCCTTCATCGTTAACTTGTAATTGATTTTTAGAGGACAAATATATATTAGATATAGTCACATATTCTGAAATGTAAGTTTAGTTTTATATATCTTTTAAAAGGTCTTAATTTGTTCATAAAAATATACTTTCTGTACGTGGAGACGGAGAATTGACGTCAAGGACGGAGACAATCGTAACAATACCAAAACAAAGCGAGGAATCTGCATTACAGGATGGCTATTAGAACTCATGGGTCGTCAATTATCTAGGCCCATGACCAATAACAATCGTAATAAAATCAGAACAAAGCGACGTATCTGTTGTAAAGGTAGGCTATTATCAATGCATATGGTACCTAATGATCCGTGTCATGCACAAAATGGCAGCCTCCATGGAAAGACGTAGCAGACAATACCGCATCTAGAATATCATGTGGGGTTAATTGTCCTTTAATGTTGAATAAAAAAAAGATATGGTTTCAGTGTTTGTTACAAAGGCAACGGGCCTAAAGCTTACATCTATAACCAACTTAGGTACACAGGCAGGTTCTAAAAGCCGATTCTAAAAACTCATTATTTGGGTGGAAGGCAAACAAGATGATTCTGATACCTACAGGAAAAAATAGTATATGATTCATTTGAGATTATTCAAATTCTGTTTAACATTCATAGTGTATTGGTTGGTTACATTTCTTTCTTTGCTTCAAAGATTTCATCTTCATTAAAAATCTGTTTCCATAGCAAAAGCTTTTTTATGAATCAGATTTAGCTCTACTCGAAATAATTAAAACTTTGAATATAATCAAAGAGGTGGGCCAAAATATTAGATGTTTACCATTAATGTTGAAGAAAACCATAGTATCTTATTAGATATGCAATATAATAAATAAACTTGTTACCATGGCAACGGCCTACACATGTAGTGGTCACCGCCATCACCCCTTTGCTATTAACAAATTATGATAGAGTGTCCTGTAAAAGAGAAAATAATCATGTAGTATATTAATATTTACCTTTTTTGCGGTAGCATCAAGGGAGTTTTGCCCATTTTTGTTTTCTTACTGTTTCCATGGAAACAACCATTTTCAAACATAATGAACACTTTTTTTCACTCTACTCTTGGTTTTAATCTCTTGAGAAACTTTTGATACATTATTTTAAGATATCACAATGTGTTTTTGTACTTTCTAAATCACAAATTCATGTCATTTTTTGAAATTCTTCTGTTCTTGATCCGTTGCCATGGTAACAGCTATTGTGATCATGTCCATCACTTAATTTAGGGCAAAGAAGCATATTTTGATAGTTAATGGTACCATCTAACAAAAACTTCATTTAAGATTCTTTCTAAGGGGGTGGGGACATTTCAGTTTTTGTCCCAAAGACTACACTGATAATACATGGGACAAATTGACTTATGTACACTCAAGTTGTACATATTAGTGTTTTTCATTCAAACTGCGCATCTGGTAAAAATACATCATTCCATTTGGGATAACATAAAATGAGTTATCTACCACCTTATCGGATAATTCTTTTTTGTATGTGACATGAGAATATACATGGTATTTTTAATCAAGTAAAAGCGTTTAAATTGACAAATTTACGTTTTGTAAAAAACGTTGAAATATTGGTAGTTTTCACATCCTATTATTTTGAGTAAATCATAGTTTTATGTTTCATTACGCCATACATGTGTGTGTAATATCCAATTTTCAATTGTAAATTAATCAGGCTTATAACTTCAAACTCAAAATAAATCTGATATTACTTGAAAAGTCTTTATCAGGTATTACATATTAGGTCAAAAAAATAAAAATCATGATATTTGACATTCTTTCAAATTTTGAGCAAAAAATGGCATTTTTAGGCAAAAATGCGCGTGGCATCCGCCCCTATCTTATTCCTCAGTATTTACCAAGAGTTTAAGCATGTATGCAGAGCATTACCCAAAAATGCCGTCCAAAGTAAAAAAAATCTTCTTGGCTGGTCTACTATTCCCTTTTAACACATTTTCGTGTTATTTTTTAACACCGATAGGGTAACTTTTTTAAGAGTGTAAGTTAGTGCCAGTGGTAACTCGTCATTATCAATGACAATGGTTGTCACTACACTACTAACTAGACCAAAGGTTTTCAGTCCCTCTGTATCGTCTGGCTCCACTGACCACCGTACATAGCAAGGGGAACAAATGTCAGTAACATTAAAGATTTCACCCTACCAGACAGTTAATTCTAGACCTATTTATCACTACACAAAAGGAATACTTCAGCCAGGCCCCTAGCCTTTTGACAAGGCCCTCGTGACTTGGCTATTTTTCTCGGCAAGTTAAGCTAGTAGTGGCTGCATAACAAGACTAGCCGCCCAACCCGGTGAATGCGCGATCGAGCGACGTGAGTCCGAGGGCCTTTTGGAACCTGGCCTGTATTTCTTATGCTATCCTTTGTTCCTAGCGAGGATCTGCTACCTTATAGGTAGGAGCCAATCAGCGAACGTATCTTCGCATGACGTCAGCATAAATTTGGTATGCAAATTCGCCTTCATCTGGAGCTAGCTCGCTCGGCACACCCGGCGCTGCGGCCCGTGCAAGCTACATCAATCATGGAAAGCAAGCCCCGCAGATACCGTTGTGATTGGTCGATAACCCTCGGTAGGCGTGTTTAAGCATACGAATGTCAACTCGTGAATAATTCATATCGGACGATGGAAACCCAGGTTCCAAAAGGCCTCGCGACTAAAGTCGCTCGATCGCGCGTTCACCAGGGCCGTGTTGATTCTTTTCGTCGCCGGCTAGTCTCATCTCAGGCACAGCATGACGAGGAAAATAGCCAAGTCACGAGGCCTTGTCAAAAGGCTACCAGGCCCCAGGCCAGGAATCAAACTGAGACTGCTCTCCGACTCAGTAGAAGCCTCAGGTCAAAGAGAATAAAGAACAGTTTAATCTGGGTCAAGGACACTGTCCTTCAAATTTATATATTAATCTTTCTAGACCCTACCTATACAAAGTGCAAAATCAAAGCGAAGGGGCAGGGTACCTGCAACACTTGCTCTCGTAGGCGTAGGCAAAGCGCAGTAGCCGGTCAGGATCGGCGCACCCAAAACTAACGGACCGATAGGGCAAGATCTCACCCGGCGCGGCCAAGAGTTGCGCATTCAGGGTCATGATTAATCTTGATGTTGAACAGGTCCACATCTTCCTCAAATTGTCGGTAATGAAGCCATGCACTTGACTTTTTGGGTTTGAGCACTATCATACAGATCTACAGAAAATTGCTGATCTTTTCGAAAACTATTACCAGTAGACTAAAACGGACGGTTTTAGAGTTTAATCAATTTTCTTTCGTCATGCAAAAATTGCAAGAGAGGAGGGACTGGGTGGGATGTGGGATAATACGTTTTGTACAGTGAACTCACTCACAGCCACGACGAACACATCCCGATTATTAAGAGGAACGTTAAACAAAATACATATTTACTTACATTTCATGGCATCATACCGCACTTTGATGGGAATGTCCCCTGGATAATTTTCTGCTTTCGTGAGATTCACTATACCAACTCCTTCTAGAACAAACATTTCTCAAAAACGAAGTTTTTTGAGACTTGATGGTTGAAATGTCACAAAAGTAGCACTACTCTCTAGCCCTCCTACGGAGGCAAGGCGCATACTGCATAATTATGATCGAATCTATCTCTTTGACTCGCCGAGAGACCTTAGCCCTCACCGTTAACTTGTATTTAGTTAATTAGTTTTGAGTTTGTCGTTTAGTTTCTAAATTTTTACGTTAGTTCCAAAGGAAGTGGATTGGTTCGCAAGTTCGCAAGAGAGCTTAGCCCTCACCGTTGACCTGTATTTAGTTAATTAGTTTTCAGTTTGTCGTTTAGTTTCTAATTTTTTACGTTAGTTCAAAAGGAAGTGGATAGGTTCACATGTATTTACGTACATTTTTCAACCAATAGATGGGTTTGAATAAACGTTTGCTCTTTCATTTAAACAATAATTGTTTCTGTTCTGTTTCTATTGCTTCACTTTCTTTTACTTTCGAAATTTAACGTTTACAAAATAGAGCTTCATTACAAAAAAGTTTATAGGTTTCACTATGTCCTATATGCAGTGGCGGATCCGGGGGGGGGGGGGCACAGCCGGCCCGTGCCCCCCCCTTTTTGAAGAGAAGTATGAATTTTTACCATCGACGATCCGCCATTTTCTCGATTGTGCCCCAC
The DNA here is from genome assembly GCA_025617745.1 of Heliocidaris erythrogramma. Lineage (NCBI taxonomy): Eukaryota > Metazoa > Echinodermata > Echinoidea > Camarodonta > Echinometridae > Heliocidaris > Heliocidaris erythrogramma. Next base: position 35,518,444 of record CM046863.1, on the reverse strand, counting down.
TTTTAGAGTGAAGACCTTTTTTTTTTTTTTTTTTGCTTGTCAGGGAATTATGGAGGGAAACTGGACCCCATAACCCCTTACTGAGCGATTTTTGAAGGATTGGCGATTTTTTTTTGTCCATCAACCCCCCCCCCCCCCCCCCCGCTCTTGAGCAATCAGTTAGCCTCTCTGCATTTCAGGTTTTTCTTCTTGATAATTATTCTGACTCTTAGAGTATACTATTGTAGTTATTTTGGTGCCTATTATTGTGAATTGCTATGATGTGTAGTTTCCTTTTATTGATATCCTGTGTCTAACTGAATATTTTCAGATTGCCAGATTATTATTCCTTTGTTCCCTATGTTGTTGTACTCGTCGTGTGATTTACCTATTGTTGCTGTGGTGTACTCTTACTTTTATCATTTCTCATATTTTCTTTCTTCTCTCCAGTCTCGTTATGTATAACTCTATTCTCCCTTTTTGTATATGACATGTTTTGGGTTTTTTTTTCATACCCCATTCCTTCCATAACGTATTCTTAGGTAGCTATTAATATATATACTCCCTTTAAATACATTTATTTCGTTACTCATGTATGTACCAGCCACTTACTTGGTGCAGAGGGGGCCCTACATCTTACAAGCCCTGCTTTTGCCAGGGTCTCCTTGTCTTTCTTTCAATATACTTCATTATAATACTGTCATGCATGATTTTGTTTGCATTGTGAATGCGTAATAATTGAAAGTAATGTTCTATGTGACATGTGAACAGGAAGAAAGATGAATAAATAACATATCATATCATAATGATAATAACAATAATAATATGAGATCTATGTCCTCAGGTGGCGCAATGTTTATATGCAGTCTCTAGGCGATTTCTTAAAACTTATTCTCCAAATGACTATTGCTCAATTTATTCAGCAATGTCGTTGCCTCTTGCATTTTTATCATTATGTACATAGATATGTACAATGTTTTTTGTGTGTGAGAACGTGTGTGTTTGATATAATTCTTGCAGTGTGACGATGATCATTTATTGTAAATATACGTACCTTTCACCAATGAGTCGTTTCAGAAGACTTGTCTTTCCGACCCTGGAGTCTCCCACTAGCATTAATCTTGCTCTCTTGAGCCTACTGGTACCCTTTTCTAATGCTGCGCGATAGGCTCTGTCCAACTGAGCTGCAATTAATGGGGTCAAGAAATAGGATGCTATTTCAATAAACGGTGAAAACGGATGTTTAAAAGAGTCATACTTCATTAGTACTAAGTTGAAATTATTTCGGGTAACTAATATATTATCTTTTACAATACGGATGTGTAATTGACAAAGTTATTTTGATTTAGGGTCTGCTTAATGAAATTATGGCAAAAAGTGTTACATTCTTAAAGTGTTAAATGCGAGTAGACTACGGTGAACCTTTAATCGTGATGTATATATGTATGTATATACACACACATAATAATATTGATAATAATAATAATAATATTACATATTTATATTGCGCGTATCACAACATGTCCCTATGCGCTGTAATAGAGAGGGCAGAAGAACAAGAGCCCCAGGGGGCACGACGCTCACCTGAGGTGGATCAATTCACATCTGGTGCATGTTCTCTCTAGCACCACCAACTTTAATTCTTCATCTATAGAAGTACCTCTATACACAATACCAAGTCTGAGCTTCCTACCAAGTTCGGTTAAATTCCAATCATGGGTTTTGGAGAAGAAGCTGAAAATGTAAAAAGTTTATGGATGGCGGACAACTTAACCCCTCCCCCAGTATGTTACCCCCACAGACCCCCTATAGGGCCACCCAGAAAAAAATAATGAACAGCTTTCATTTTTCGTTTATAGAGGTATCTCCATACACAATACCAAGTCTGAGCTATGCCTGGTTCTGGAGAAGATGATGTTTGAAATGTACATAGCTTTTACACTTGGGGGCCCTCCCCCTGGGCACCCCTGGGGGCCACATGTACCATTTTAGCAACTTTGGATCCCCTACCCCTAAGGATGATTCCTACCAAGTTTGGTTGAATTCCGATTATGTGTTTTGGAGAAGATCAGAATGTACATTTTGCCTGTCAGCGCCCCCCCCTCCAGTATGTTACCCCCACAGGGCTCCTATAGGGCCACTCAGAGAAATTTCATGAACAACATTCATTCTTCATCTATAGAGGTATCTCCATAAACAATACCAAGTCTGAGCTATGCCTGGTTCTGGAGAAGAAGATGTTTGAAATTTACATAGCTTTTACAATTGGGGGCCTTCCCCCTGGCGCCCCCCCCCCCCCGGGGGGCCACATGTACCATTTTAGCAACTTTGGGTCCCCTACCCCTAAGGATGATTCCTACCAAGTTTGGTTGAATTCCGATCATGGGTTTTGGAGAAGATGAAGAAAATGTAAAAAGTTAACGGACGACGACGACGGACAAATTTCCATCGCAATAGCTCACTCGAGCCTTAGGCTCAGGTGAGCTAAAAATAGATAAAAAAATAGACAAGCTTAACCCTAAAAAGACTGGGGTATTTTGGAGGCTGGAAAAACTGGAAAAACAATCAACAGCCGGGATCTTGGGGGGCCTTTAGCCCCCCGCCCCCCCCCCCCTAAGATCCCGGCTGTTGATTGTCCGATTGCAACCAAATTTGGTATACACATTATGATAGTTCATTATGTTTTCTACATGAATGCATAGTCTAATTAATCTTATTATTCTTATATTTGAAAATATGAAAATATAGTTTGAAAACAGTATCTGTAATATTCATTCCAATCCCCATTGACTTTACACACAAACGAATGCAAAATACCGAATTTTTCTTTACATGCCTTGTGAAAACATGACGTAACTCTGTTATCGTACATGCGGGGTATGAAAACTCTAAAGAAAAAAGTCATGAAACAGCAGCGCAAAATCTTTAAGCGTTACAAAATAATCGTAGTTTATGTCGAGTGGACTGTAGCAAGATCCCTAAAGATGATGTAAGCCTACATCATTTTCCTAAAGACGAAAATTGTGGGTCGCAAAGGTAAAGCTCACGCGGGCAGAGTGCCTGGCAAGGGCCAAGTGAGTGGAGTACAATTTGCAGTGGTCGCTTTTCTTTCAACAACATCGTCTCCAGGACAACAGCTTCACCCGGGGCCTTCCCCCGCGACCCCTTGACCAGGCCCCGGCGCGTCTTCTGCGAGGGGTTCAAACATAATTATATGGTCGAATTCCCCTTGCCACTTGAGTTTTTTTTCCTGCGGGATCTGATAAATCATCTGATGAATCAGAGTTCGTATCTGGCTCAAAAAAAAATCCTCCAAATTGGACTCTCTCTAAGTTACTCGAAAAAATTGAGCCAAAAATCGAATTCAGTACTAAACTACTGTAGTATGCAAAGCGTCGGATATTCTTTAAATTATTATTATTACTGTTCTATGTTGTAATTAGAAGTTTAAATACGCCCCAATTAATTTGTATTGTTAATGACATTTATATCAGTTGCAGTAATGGAAAAAAAGATAATACTGTATAAATTTTACTTACCATCTGTTGGTGCAAACACCATAAAAGGGAACGAAAATGAGGTTCAAATAGTAGGCAAATGACAAAAAGGGACGATTCTCTAATTGCCACATGTGTTTTATGTCCAACTCTTTCCGGATTTTTTCTCTCTATCTAGCATCGAATTCCATTTCCTACCATTGAAATAGCTCCTTGTACTTTTTTAATTAGCCTCAATTACTTCCAATGTTGGTACAAACACCATGAAGAGATACGAAAAAAAGGTTTAATAGTTGAACACGTAAGCAAATGACAGAAAGGAAGGAATCCCTAATCGCCACATCTGTTTTATGTCCAACTCTTTCCTTAGATTATTGCAATGTGTACAACATTCCTTACACACAAATGCAGGAAAATTGCAGAATGTTTTACTTGCAGGATTTGTATAAACCATTTAAAATCAACAACTGGATTTTTTTTTCTCTATCTAGATTCGAATTCCATTTCCTTACACTGAATAATTCGTATCCAACAATACGTGAACATAAAACATGGCAAATTAAGATTTTGTTTCTCAAACAAAAGGTGGTAAGTCCATGTTTTCCTTAGTTTTAACAGATCCCCTCCCCCCTGATATCTAATTACTTGTAAATTTTGAAAAGTAATTGTACCAAACATCATCTTTAGAAATAATCAATATGTTTATCACTTGAGGAAGGAAGATATTCTTTAAAGTGTTATAATAATAATAATAATACATTGCATTTATAATGCGCTTAATACAAATGTTTCTAAGCGCCGACGTATTATGATTAATGCTCTTTGTTGTAATTAGAAGTTTAATTACGCCTCAATTACTTTGTATTGTAAAAGAAATTTATATCAATTACAGTAATGGAAAGTAGCATGAAACTGTATAAATTTTACTTACCATCTGTTGGTGCAAACACCATGAAGAGAAACGAAAATGAGGTTTAAATAGTTAAACACGTATGCAATGACAATAAAGGAGGAATCTCTTATTGCCACATCTGTTTTATGTCCAACTCTTTCCTTAGATTATTACAATGTGTACAACATTCCTTACAAACAAATGCAGGAAAATTGCAGAATGTTTTACTAACAGGATTTGTTTAAACCATTTAAAATCAACAACTGGATTTTTTTAGCTCTCTCTATCTAGATTCGAATTCTATTTCCCAACACTGAATAACTCGTATCCAACAATACGTGGACGTAAAACATGGCAAATTAAGATTTTGTTTCTCAAACAAAAGGTGGTAAGTCCATATTTTCCTTAGTTTTAACAGATTCCCCCCCCCCCCTGATATCTAATTACTTGTAAATTTTGAAAAGTAATTGTACCAAACATCATCTTTAGAAATAATCAAAATGTTTATCACTTGAGGAAGGAAGATATTCTTTAAAGTGTTATGATTAATGCTCTTTGTTGTAATTAGAAGTTTAATTACGCCTCAATTACTTCCAATGTTGGTGCAAACACCATGAAGAGAAACGAAAATGAGGTTTAAATAGTTAAACACGTATGCAAAGACAAAGAGGGAGGAATCTCAAATTGCCACATCTGTTTTATGTCGAACTTTTTCCTTAGATTATTGCAATGTGTACAATATTCATTACAAACAAATGCAGGAAAATTGCAGAATGTTTTACTTGCAGGATTTGTATCAACCATTTAAAATTAACAACTGGATTTTTTTCTTTCTCTCTATCTAGCTTCGAATTCTATTTCCTAACACTGAATAACTCGTATCCAACAATACGTGGACGTAAAACATGGCAAATTAAGATTTTGTTTCTCAAACAAATTTGTAAAATCAGCACTGATTTTCTTATTTACTATATAAATCTATATACCTACCTATTATGCCTGTAGTCTTGACTACGGGACCCCTTCGAGAATTTAACACACATGCGTCACAATATTGTGCGCACCCCCCGTAATCCTATTGTCCTCGCCACTCACGCGCGCCAACACGCTACGGCCATCTTCCTCTTTTGCGAGCAATCTCAAGTAGAAACATGTTGCTTGCAAGGAGCGGGGAAGGAGGGAGGGTCATAGGTAGGTATATAGATTTATATAGTAAATAAGAAAATCAGTGCTGATTTTACAAATTTACTGCAATAAATCATATATACCTACCTATTATGCCAGACCAACGCCAACTCAAAGACCGGGAGGCATGTTTCGAGCGGAAGGAAATAGGATTACACCAAAGACTACAAAGAAGACACAGCGGCCTTCAAGGTGGTTGACGCAAACAGAGCTTCACCTGCGGGAACATCCCTAAGGTAGCAAGAAATGAAGGAATTGGGCGAACGCCAATAAGCAGCCTTCAAAATATCAACCAGCGCCACACCTTGAAACAGAACCCAAGAAGTGCTGACACTACGAGTATCATGAGCACGAGGCTTGCTGTCGGATAAAAGAGCCACTGTGCCAGCGGCCCTAATAGCTTCGACGATCCATCTAGAAATGGAATCGAGAGGCAGGAGAAAAAGGCTCTCTAGTGATCAGGAACAACTGATCATCCTTACGATAAGGCTTAGTCTTATCAATATACCATTTGAGAGCCCTAACAGGACACCAAACTTTGTCCTCACGCACCGAAGAAAAGTCGGAAAGCGGACAAAGAAAAATCTCAACAGGACCGGAGGTAGCTGTCTGATTCTTGGCAACGAAAGAAGCCCTAGGAATCAACCTAACACCTTTTCTCTCCCAGCGAACATGACCAGGAGTAAGACAGAGAGCATGAAGAGTACTGCGCCTCTGCCCAGAGGCAATAGCTACCAAAAAGAGCGTCTTAACCGTAAGATGATGAAGCGAAGCTTCACCTAACGGTTCAAAAGGAAGTTTCGCCAAGGACTCCAGGACCTTAGGCAGACTCCAAGACGGCACTAACTTAGAAAACGAAGGTCGTTTCAGAAAGAACGAACGAATCAAACCACTTAGTAGCGGGGAATTGGAAATCCCCGAACCATCCGAAAAACCCGAATGAATGGCCCCGATCGCCGAACGGTAGCCTCGGATAGTAGAAATAGACCTCCCTTTGTCAAATAACGAGATTAAGAAATCCGCAAATGAACCAATAGGAGCCTTAGAAGGGGTTTGATTTCTCTCCTTGCACCAAAGGAAAAAGACCGAGAGACGGGAATTGTAAATTTCCCTAGTAGAAAACCTACGACTGGACATTAAAAAGTCCGCGGCTCTATCAGAGAGACCCGACTGTCTTGCAGATTCCCAGACAGGGGCCAAGCAGTCAAATGAAGAGACTCCGGATTGTGGTGAAGAATCCCCGATAGGGGCTGTAACACCAGATCCGCTCTTAACGGGAGAACTAACGGTTGAGCCCTTAGAAGGCTCAAAAGTTCCGGAAACCAATTCCTCCTGGGCCAAAAGGGAGCTATTACAAGCACCCTCGCCCGATCTTCCCTGATTTTCCGCAAGACACGCGGAATCAGTTGGAAGGGAGGAAAGGCGAATCCCTGAAGGTTCTCCCAGCTGAGGGAGAAAGCATCGAGAGCCCATGCTCCCTGATCGCGAACACGGGAGCAATACTTCGGCAGCTGGTGATTTAGCACCGACGCAAATAGATCCACTTCCAGTGGACCTAGGCAACTGCGAATGCGGCAAAATACTTCCGGATGGAGCATCCATTCCGATGGAAGATACCTGCCCCGGGACAGAAAATCCGCAAAGAGGTTTTCCCGACCGGGGATGAAAGAGGCCACTGGTGTGATTGCCATGCGACGACACCACCTCCACAGCTGAGCTGCTAGGGCATTCAGGGCAACCGAACGAGTGCCTCCCTGCCGATTGATATATGCCGCCACAGTAACATTGTCCGTGAGAATCAGAACCGAACGACTGAGAAGTCGACTTCTGAAATGGAGCAAGGTCAACAGAACTGCCATAAACTCCAGGACATTGATATGAGGAAGAGTCCCAAGATGAGACCAATCCCCCGCAACCGTGCTGCCGTTGCAGTGTCCTCCCCACCCCAACCGAGAGGCGTCCATCGAAACCGATATCGACGGAAGAGGGGCAGAGAAGGACCTGCCTCGCGCGAGAAACACCTCGCTCGTCCAACAAGCGAGAAGAGACTTGATCTTAACTGGTACTGGAATCCAGACCAAAAGAGAGTCTTTTCCCGGCTTGAAGAACCTGAGGAGATGTCTCTGAAAGGGTCTCATGAGGAGCCGGCAGTCCTCTAAAACATCGACTAGACTGGCTAGATAACCTAGAAACTGAAGCCACTGTCTGGCCGAGACTCTTCTGGCCAGCAAGAGCTTGCGAGCCGCAGAGACAATGGTGAGAATCCTGTCTCGACTGGGCCGAGCTAACTGATTCCTTATGTCTAACACCGCCCCCAGAAAAACTGGGCTGCGAGTGGGGACTAACTCTGACTTTTCCCAATTTATTAGGAAACCTAAGTCTTGAGTAAGAGAGACTAGCAACGAGTCTCGTCCGACAAACGATCGCGCGACTCCGCAAGGAGAAGCCAATCGTCCAGGTAACGAAACAACCGCAGGCCGCGACGCCTCAGAAAGGCCGCTAGCACCGCTACAACTTGAGTAAAAACCCGAAGGGCCGGGCGCAGCCCAAAGGGAAGAGCCCGAAACCGGTAAGTCTCCGAGAGGAAGGAGAACCCCAGAAGATCGCGAGATGCGCGATGAATGGGAATGTGAAAGTACGCGTCCTTGAGATCTATCAAGACCGCGTAGTCTTCCCTTTTGATCAACGGAAGAATGGAGGCAAGAGTCTCCATACGAAAATGAACCGGAGGAATAAATTTGTTTATCCTCTTTAGGTTCAGTATCAAACGAAGTTTTCCCAAGCGCCTGGGAATAACAAAAGTCGGAGAAAGGGAAAAAGGACAGCCTGTGAGGTGTCCAAGTTCCTATAGCACCTCCGGGAGCGGGGCGGACAGATCTATGAAGAAAACCGTCTCGTCCGCCCGCCGCCTGAACCCAAGCAAAGTCGAACCCTGTGCGCGGGCTGACTAAAAGTGAGGGAAAGTTTAGAACAAAGCAAACACTTCTACCCCACAAAGGGAGAGCAACTAAGGCTCTGCCTGCCCCAGCGATTCAGAGACCGAAGCTAGAGAGGCCGCTTCCAAAACTGGATCCGCCTGAAATGATCGTGACAAAGAATCACGAACAAAGGCCGAAACGGTCGGATTCACGCATGAACCGCCATAAGCCTCCTCACCCGACGGAGCCCCGAGGCTGCGAGACTAGGAGGCTCATGTGATCCCATCACAGACAAAGAAGAATAAACCATAAAAGGCTAATTAGTCTCGATGTCCGACCCAAAAAAGGGACAAGAGCAGGGGATGTGAATCCTGGTACAAGGAACCAACCCTGAGACTGGGCAAAGCCCATCTCACACTGAACATCTCAGCTTGAGAGACCGAAGGGTTAGCTAAACCCGATGGGCAAGAGGCAGACAAAGCCTTGCCTCTTTTAGCCCCTTCCCTAGGCTTCTTGATTGGCCCAAAAAAGAGCCTTAGTCGAAACCCGCTTTTCAGAGCGTTTATCCGGTTTCGTTCGGATCCCCGAAGCCCTTCGGGAACACAAACCGAACCCTCCACTGAGGGACGCTCACCTCCCTTTATGGGAGAAGTGCGCTGAGGGTATTGAACCCAAAGACGCACACCAACTACCCATATCGGCCGAGCAAGGAGATGCAACAGCCATGGGCCGGACGCCAAGGCGCCCAGACTCAGCAGAAATCCCGCTGCTTAAACCAACGCGAAGTCGAACCCTACGCGCGGGTTGACTGAACTTCAGGGCGATATTTGGACAACAAAACAATCGCTTCCACTCCACAGAGAATGAGCGATTGAGACTCCGCCTGCCCAAGCGATTCGGGAACCGAAGCTTGAGAGGACGCATCCAAATCTGGTTCCACCCAAGTGGAATGAGACAAAGGAACGTTAACAAAGGCCTCCGCAGGCGGGTCCCCGCATGGCTCACCAACAGTCTCCTCGCCCGGCGGAGCCCCAAGGGCCGCGGGAGTAGGAGGCACATGCGAATCAGTCTCAGACAAAGAGGAATCAATCACAAAAGGTTGATTAGTCTCAAAGTCAGACCCCTGAATAGGGACAGAAGTCAGGGTTGAAGTAGCCGGTACAAAGGCCCAACCCTGATTCTGAGCAAAAGCCCGCATCATGCTGAACATGTCAGCTTGAGAGGAGCTAGCTGGTTAGCCAGGCCAGACGGGCAAGAGGCCGGCAAAGCCTCGCCACTTATTGCCTTCTTCTTGGCCTTTTTCTTGGCTGGCTCGACAAGAGTCGTAGCCGAAACCATTCTGTTAGAACGCTTAATCGGATTCATTCGGATCTCCGAAGCCACTTCGGAAACACGAACCGATCCCTCCGCGGAGGGACGTTCACTTCCCAAAAAGGGATTGGAGCACTCATGGCGTAAGCCTAGAGAATCGTCCAAAACACCCATATTGGCTAAGCAAGAAGATGCAGTAGCCATGGGTTGGGAGCTAAAAGCTCCCAGTGCGTGGGCAGACCGAGATGACTCGGTATGCGCCCGATGACTACTAAAGGCATGTGAACCCACTATTGGACCGCTCGAAAGCGGCAATAGGGGAGCACTAGTAGTCACGCACTCACTTCCCAAAAAGGGATTGGAGCGCTCATGGCGTGAGCCTTGAGAATCATCCAAAACACCCATATTAGCTAGGCAAGAAGATGCCGTAGCCATGGGTTGAGAGCTAAAAGCTCCCAGTGCGTGGACAGACCGAGAAAACTCAGTATGTGCCCGATGACTACTAAAGGCGTGCGAACCCACTATTGGACCGCTCGAAAGCGGCAATAGGGGAGCACTAGTAGTCACGCACTCAGGTGAAAACACCTGTTGCTCCGAAGAGCGTCCATAATTGTTAGCTCGAGCATTCCCATCAGCTGGCACACTAAGACAGCCCAGAAAGTACTCGTTCCCCCATATGGCGTTTGCCGGGGGCTAGGGTTTGAGGAACCCAGACCAACATGGACTAAGCCCGTGGGTTGCCCTGCAGTAGTGGGGCGCGTCTCCCCTAACGGATCAGAGCGAGTGAACGCTACCGTACGGGAAACAACAGCCCCCCCCCTCTGGTCTCAGCGACCGGGGGATTGGATTCTCTCCAGATATCCAAACCACTAGAATCTGACGCCACCCACCCCGAAACCACAGGCTTCGGAGTTGACAATCCCGATTCAGTTAACGCCACCCGTCCCGAAGCCGCAAGCTCCGAAACTGGCAAACTCTGCAAGGAAACACCACTAGGCAACTTACCTTTGGCCCTCCTCCCTCCCCCGCGTACCGCTGTACTCGGGGGAGTTCTGGAAGGCCGAGTCGTCTTGCTAGACAACTCTTCGGAAGAAGCAGGTCTCCTCGACCCAGCTGCTTCTTCTTCCGAATTCATACCTCTGCAATAAAACAGACAATAAAGTATACTTTTCAAATTAAGAAATACTTCAACTGAATGCAGAAACTAAACTAAAGTTTATTTGGGAGATACGCACAACAGAAATTTTTACAGCCTAAACCGTAAGAACAAACACCGAACCGAAGGCTCGGTGACAAACGGAAACACCCGCAAACACAGAAATATCTACGTGGGGCTGACCGTAAAAGAGAAACAAAAATGCCAAGAAAGGGAATCAAAAATCCCTTGCAATCGGCAAGAGTGACTAATAAAACACAAAGTACTATAATCTAAACGAATATAAGTACCTAAAAGTGCTTTAACTATGTGAAAAAGCGCACCTAAAAGATACTATACGACCTGATTTCAGGAGCGCTGTGACTATACGTCCTATCTCGTCGGGGCGAGCAAGAAAGAGGAAGATGGCCGTAGCGTGTTGGCGCGCGTGAGTGGCGAGGACAATAGGATTACGGGGGGTGCGCACAATATTGTGACGCATGTGTGTTAAATTCTCGAAGGGTTCCGTAGTCAAGACTACAGGCATAATAGGTAGGTATATATGATTTATTGCAGTAAATTGTAAAATCAGCACTGATTTTCTTATTTACTATATAAATCTATATACCTACCTATTATGCCTGTAGTCTTGACTACGGGACCCCTTCGAGAATTTAACACACATGAGTCACAATATTGTGCGCACCCCCCGTAATCCTATTGTCCCCTTCGCCACTCACGCGCGTCAACACGCTACGGCCATCTTCCTCTTTCGCGAGCAATCTCAAGTAGAAACATGTTGCTTGCAAGGTGAGGGAAAGGAGGGAGGGTCATAGGTAGGTATATAGATTTATATAGTAAATAAGAAAATCAGTGCTGATTTTACAAATTTACTGCAATAAATCATATATACCTACCTATTATGCCAGACCAGCGCCAACTCAAAGACCGGGAGGCATGTTTCGAGCAGAAGGGAATAGGATTACACCAAAGACTACAAAGAAGACACAGCGGCCTTCAAGGTGGCTGACGCAAACAAAGCTTCACCTGCGGGAACATCCCTAAGGTAGCAAGAAATGAAGGAATTGGGCGAACGCCAATAAGCAGCCTTCAAAAAATCAACAAGCGCCACACCTTGAAACAGAGCCCAAGAAGTGCTGACACTACGAGTATCATGAGCACGAGGCTTACTGTCGGATAAAAGAGCCTCTGTGCCAGCGGCCCTAATAGCTTCAACGATCCATCTAGAGATGGAATCAAGAGAGGCAGGAGAAAAAGGCTCTCTAGTGATCAGGAACAACTGATCAACCTTACGATAAGACTTAGTCTTATCAATATACCATTTGAGAGCCCTTACAGGACACCAAACTTTGTCCTCACGCACCGAAGAAAAGTTAGAAAGCGGACAAAGAAAAATCTCAACAGGGCCAGAGGCAGCTGTCTGATTCTTGGCAACAAAAGAAGCCTAGGAATCAATCTAACGCCTTTTCTCTCCCAGCGAATATGACCAGGAGTAAGACAGAGAGCATGAAGAGTACTGCGCCTCTGCCCAGAGGCAATAGCTACCAAAAAGAGCGTCTTAACCGTAAGATGATGAAGCGAAGCTTCACCTAACGGTTCGAAAGGAGGTTTCGCCAAGGCCTCCGGGACCTTAGGCAGACTCCAAGACGGCACTAACTTAGAAAAAGAAGGTCGTTTCAGAAAGAACGAACGAATCAAACCACTTAGTAGCGGGAATTGGAAATCCCCGAACCAACCGAGAAACCCGAATGAATGGCCCCGATCGCCGAACGGTAGCCTCGGATAGTAGAGATAGATCTCCCTTTGTCAAATAACGAGATTAAGAAATCCGCAATTGAACCAATAGGAGCCTTAGAAGGGGTTTGATTTCTCTCTTTGCACCAAAGGAAAAAGACCGAGAGACGGGAATTGTAAATTTCCCTAGTAGAAACCCTACGACTGGACATTAAAAAGTCCGCGGCTTTATCAGAGAGACCCCCGACTGTCTTGCAGATTCCCTGACAGGGGCCAAGCAGTCAAATGAAGAGACTCCGGACTGTGGTGAAAAATCCCCGATAGGGGCTGTAACACCAGATCCGCTCTTAACGGGAGAACGAACGGTTGAGCCCTTAGGAGGCTCATAAGTTCTGGAAACCAATTCCTCCTGGGCCAAAAGGGAGCTATTACGAGCACCCGCGCCCAATCTTCCCTGATTTTCCGCAAGACACGCGGAATCAGTTGGAAGGGAGGAAAGGTGAATCCCTGAAGGTTCTCCCAGCTGAGGGAGAAAGCATCGAGAGCCCATGCTCCCTGATCGCGAACACGGGAGCAATACTTCGGCAGCTGGTGATTTAGCACCGACGCAAATAGATCCACTTCCAGTGGACCTAGGCAACTGCGAATGCGGCAAAATACCTCCGGATGGAGCGTCCATTCCGATGGAAGATACCTGCCCCGAGACAGAAAATCCGCAAAGAGGTTTTCCCGACCGGGGATGAAAGAGGCCACGGGTGTGATTGCCATGCGACGACACCACCTCCACAGCTGAGCTGCTAGGGCATTCAGGGCAACCGAACGAGTGCCTCCCTGCCGATTGATATATGCCGCCACAGTAACATTGTCCGTGAGAATCAGAACCAAACGACTGAGAAGTCGACTTCTGAAATGGAGCAAGGTCAACAGAACTGCCATAAACTCCAGGACAATGATATGAGGAAGAGTCCCAAGATGAGACCAATCCCCCGCAACCGTGCTGCCGTTGCAGTGTCCTCCCCACCCCAACCGAGAGGTGTCCGTCGAAACCGATATCGACGGAAGAGGGGCAGAGAAGGACCTGCCTCGCGCGAGAAACACCTCGCTCGTCCAACAAGCGAGAAGAGACTTGATCTTTACTGTACTGGAATCCAGACCAAAAGAGAGTCTTTTCCCGGCTTGAAGAACCTGAGGAGATGTCTCTGAAAGGGTCTCATGAGGAGCCGGCAGTCCTCTAAAACATCGACTAGACTGGCTAGATAACCTAGAAACTGAAGCCACTGTCTGGCCGAGACTCTTCTGGCAGCAAGAGCTTGCGAGCCGCAGAGACAATGGTGAGAATCCTGTCTCGACTGGGCCGAGCTAGCTGATTCCTTATGTCTAACACCGCCCCCAGAAAAACTGGGCTGCGAGTGGGACTAACTCTGACTTTTCCCAATTTATTAGGAAACCTAAGTCTTGAGTAAGAGAGACTAGCAACGAGTCTCGTCCAACAAACGATCGCGCGACTCCGCAGGAGAAGCCAATCGTCCAGGTAACAAAACAACCGCAGCCGCGACGCCTCAGAAAGGCCGCTAGCACCGCTACGACTTGAGTAAAAACCCGAGGGGCCGGGCGCAGCCCGAAGGGAAGAGCCCGAAACCGGTAAGTCTCCGAGAGGAAGGAGAACCCCAGAAGATCGCGAGATGTGCGCGATGAATGGGAATGAGAAAGTACGCGTCCTTGAGATCTATCGAGACCGCGTAGTCTTCCCTTTTGATCAACGGAAGAATGGAGGCAAGAGTCTCCATACGAAAATGAACCGGAGGAATAAATTTGTTTATCTCATTAGGTTCAGTATCAAACGAAGTTTTCCCGAGCGCCTGGGAATAACAAAAAGTCGGAGAAAGGGAAAAAGGACAGCCTGTGAGGTGTCCAAGTTCCTATAGCACCTCCGGGGAGCGGGGCGGACAGATCTATGAAGAATCCGTCTCGTCCGCCCGCTGCCTGAACCCAAGCAAAGTCGAACCCTTGCGCGCGGGTTGACAAAAAGTCAGGGAAAGTTTAGAACAAAGCAATCGCTTCTACCCACAAAGGGAGAGCAACTAAGGCTCTGCCTGCCCCAGCGATTCGGAGACCGAAGCTTGAGAGGCCGCTTCCAAAACTGGATCCGCCTGAAATGATCGTGACAAAGAATCACGAACAAAGGCGAAATGGTCGGATTTCACGCATGAACCGCCAATAAGCCTCCTCACCCGACGGAGCCCCGAGGCTGCGAGACTAGGAGGCTCATGTGATCTCATCACAGACAAAATAGAATAAACCATAAAAGGCTAATTAGTCTCAA